>JACXGI010006224.1:9980-30279 GCA_016801175.1 Esox masquinongy | reverse complement strand
TGGGTCATACTAGCTTGGTTGCACTGACATCCTCCTTGGATCTGAAGAACCTCTGTGTTTGTCTCCCCTATGACAACCCATGCATCTCAGCCCATCTGAACCAATGGAAACATGCCACAGGCACCCGTAAAAATGACTACCGTCTCTATATTTAATTTTAGCCCACCATTAGGACTGATGTGCAACTGCAGCAGTTATTTTGGGCAGATGACATCTGATCCAAATCAAAGAGAGCCAGGGGTGATGGGATGAGATGGGAGGCTGACAGGGAGAGGCAAGCGTGGATGGGTTAGCCGGTTAGCGGAGTGGAGTCCATTGAGGGACTGAAAGTAGTTGGAGTTGGCGTCTCCTTCACTGTTGTCTGCAGCACTGTCACCATCCACATGTTTTTGTGGCTTCTACCTCTCTCTCTTCCTCGCTCTCTCATTTGACCTCTCTCGCTCTACCCCTGCTTTTCATCATCTCACTCAATCTCTCGCGCGTTCACCACCACATCTCTCCCTCGCTCTCTCTCATCCCTACCTTTCTTTATCCAGTGTCTGGACCCCCTCCCGAGCCTTTCGTCCTCCCCTCCTAATCTCCTCTCCTCTGTCCCTCCCAGTGTTGCTGCAGTGTCCAGTAGTTGTGTAAATACTGCATTGACCTCTCAGTTTGATGAAAGATTAACCTGCTACACTGACACATATTAACCCTTTACCCTCAGTTCTCCGTCTGTCTCACAGGAGAATGCTGCTTCATTCCTCGCCCTGTTTCCTCTCCCTCTCGCTCGCTCCCTTTCTCCTCGTCTCTCTCTCTCTCTCTCTCTCTGTCTCTCTCAATTCACATCTTAGCCAAGGGAGTAACCATGGTTACCTATTCACCACACTCTTCCTCTTTCTCTCCAGCTGTATCCCACCCTCTCCACAAGCCCCTCCCCTCTGCCACTCATTAACACGCAAACACACACAAACAACAAGTACCGCACAACACAGACTACATAAAAATAGACGCCCCCACAAACACTTAGAAGAGGTATCCCAATATTCACAGGGAACCGTCACATAGACACAGGGTGAAATCAAGATCGGGATGAACGGCAGATTTTTACAGCATACACAGTCACATTAAATAATCAGTATTCTTAAGACAATGACCCGGCAACATTTTAAAAGAACAGAACGTATTTCATGATGGCTGGGTACTTGTTGCAGAATATATCATTTTTCGAGCACAAGCGTTTTCTTGCAATCTACAGCCATAGTCATTCTACTTATTTCTGTCATAATATGTCCCTTTCTCAGCATATCTACGCATGTCTTTTACACTGTCTGTTTCAATTTTTTTTCTTAAGTAACCAAGGGCTCAATTCAATCAAACCCTCAATGCAGTATTTATGCAGTAGCGCTTTTTCCCATGACCCAAAGAACTCACAGACCAGCCTTGGATACTGTATTAAACCATACAATTACAGCCAGGCAGTTAGCTGAGACATTGCGAGACCCAGAAATGGCCGAGGAAAGATGCTTTGATCAGGGGGTGCTGACAGTGGTTGAGAGCGTGGTGGTATTGAACAGATATCGTACAGATGGGCGATGCTGGTCAGGCGTAATGACGCGCAGCATGTCACACACGAACGGAATATGTGTATCTAGACAAACAGAATACGTGTCTTGACAAACGGAATACGTATGCACATTGGTTTTACTCAGAAAAGTGAATTTCAAAATGTCGCAGGGGGGCTGCAGTGGCTATGATCACAGAGGTTGGTGCAATTGGCCAGCACTGCCCAGGTTTGGGGGTTTAGTACGTGAATATGGTCGCTTTGCCACATCACGCTCTAGCAACTCTTTCTGGCGGCTTGGGCATCTGTGAGATCAACCGAGGTGGAACGCTGATCCTTATGCGCATTTCTTCCTGCGCATAAGGATTCCAATAGATATACTTCAGGTTAAAGAGAGCAGTGTTGTAAGAACGGGGCATCGGATGTGCTTTGGAAGACACATACAGCTCCGGAAAAAATTTAGACTACTGCACATTTTTCTTTCCTTTCCAAAAAAGTCAAAAAGAAAAGTTTTGAGTGAGGAACAGAAGGGTTAAAATTAAGAGACCACTGCAATTTTAATGCTTCTGTTCCTCACTCAAAACTTTTCTTTTCAACTTTTTTGGAAAGGAAAGAAAAAGGTGCAGTGGTCTCTTAATTTCTTCCGGAGCTGTAACTCAACATCAACTGTCTCCAGTTTGCTGGGAGTTTCTACGATGAAGCAGAGCCTTAATCCCAATTTGGATATCATGAAACTGGGTGGGAAAAGTCAAACAAAATCCCTAACCCTCACAGGTATCCGTTCACTTTTCTGAATAACTGTGGGTACAAGAAGCAGTTGTGTGGGGCAAGACAGTTTAAGAGCACTGGAGCCCATAACCAGTGGGCACCTGCATGGACGCTAGGACCCTTAGATATTTGCGAACGGTCCTGCAGTCCGTTGCACACCAGTCTTGTCTGTTAACACAGCAGCGTCTCTGCATTGTAAGCCTTTGGCTCTTCTGTCTGAATGCGGGGTCCAATTAACATTTTGGTTGGTTGTTCAGTGGCATAGGGTTCAATGACGCTGCGATTATGCCACTGACGGAATTAATAAAATGAATACAGAAAGACAAGGCATAAATTATGCTGACGAATACTAGTACAAGCCCCCAACCTAAAAATATATCTCTGCTAGTTTCTGCTGGGAGTATGAGTCTCATAGAGGACATTCTAGTAATTGGTGGGAGTGGGAGTCTTATTGAGGACATTCTAGTAACTGGTGGGAGTATGAGGGCATTCTAGTAACTGGTGGGAGTATGAGGACATTCTAGTAACTGGAGGAGGTATGAGTCTTATTGAGGACATTCTAGTAACTGGTG
Source organism: Esox masquinongy (assembly GCA_016801175.1). NCBI lineage: Eukaryota > Metazoa > Chordata > Actinopteri > Esociformes > Esocidae > Esox > Esox masquinongy. The sequence goes on along the minus strand of JACXGI010006224.1, from coordinate 27,399 downwards.
GGTGTATGAGGACATTCTAGCGACTGGTGGGAATATGAGGACATTCTAGTAACTGGTGAGAGTATGAGTCTCATTGATGACATTCTAGTAACTGGTGGGAGTATGAGGACATTCTAGTAACTGGTGGGAGTATGAGGACATTCTAGTAACTGGTGGGAGTATGAGGACATTCTAGTAACTGGAGGAGGTATGAGTCTTATTGAGGACATTCTAGTAACTGGTGGGTGTATGAGGACATTCTAGCGACTGGTGGGATTATGAGGACATTCTAGTAACTGGTGGGAATATGAGGACATTCTAGTAACTGCTGAGAGTATGGTCTCATTGAAGACATTCTAGTAACTGGTGGGAGTATGATGACATTCTAGTAACTGGTGGGAGTATGTGGACATTCTAGTAACTGGTGGGAGTATGAGGACATTCTAATAACTGGAGGCAGTATGAAGACATTCTAGGAACTGGTGGGAGTATGAGTCTAATTGATGACATTCTAGTAACTGCTGGATTTTGTTGTCCAGCAACCTTGCCAGCATAAATGCTAGGTAAGATAGCAACTATAATTTGATAGCCTGATATGGCTTCTTGCTGGCCCGTTATGAGTTTGGGAGATTGGAAACCAATCTTGGTAAGAGACAAATTAAAGGTGTCTTATATTTATTCATTAATAATGAATAAATTCATTAATAATGAATAAATACGTAACATTACGAGCTCGATCAAATGCCTTTACAAACATAACCTCAGTCCTGTCCATCACCAACAGCTACAGTGTGCATGGATAATCTGGGAAGGAGTGGATAATCTGGGAAGATCCCACTCAGGCTGTTTATCATTGAAAAATATTGACCATTTAAAGCAGGGCTGCTCAGTCCTGTTCCTGGAGAGTTACCCTCCTGTAGGTTTTCTCCCCATCCCTAATTTTGCCCACCTGATTCTTTTAATGAGCTGGATAAAAAGCTAAGTCAGGTTTAGCCACAACTGGGGTTGGAGATTGGGGTTGAAGTGAAAACCTACCAGATGGCAGATCTCCAGGACCAGGATTGAGCAGCCCCGGTTTAAAGGGAGTTGCTCTCCCATACACACCAAGGTTCCTTAGCGGATTGACTTCCAGTTTAACAGAAAAAAATGAAGGGCCTTCCTCTTCCATCTCTCCTTCTCTGATGGGACACTTGGAAGGAACAAAGGGTAAATCTGAGGGAGCATCTTCCACCTGTGTTCCTAAGAGCATGACACATTCGCTGACAATATGGCACTCAAGACTGATAGACGACAGACAGACAGATACCAAGACAGAAAGACAAACAGCCAGACAAACAGGTGGAAAGACAGACAGACTGACAGGTAGACGGAGACAGACAAACAAAAAGACGGACAGCTAGACAAACAGCCAGACAGACAGATGCAAAGACAGACAGACTGACAGGTAGACGGAGACAGTTAAACAAAAAAACAGACAGACAGCCAAACCAATAACCAGACAGACAAAAATCTCCCATGGTGCTCGGCCACCCTAACAGTGTGGGACTGGGAGCCGGCCATCAATAATGCCTGTACAGACACCAAGATGGCAGCTTAGTAGAGAGAGCTTGGGCACCCAGCAGAGAGACAGAGCTCCTGTCAGTATGCGGAGGGAGGAGAGACTGGACCTTCCTTATCAGAGTGACACACTGCCAGGGTTACAGCCCGCAACACCCCAGTGAGACGAATCACTAGCCTAGTTCTCAACAGGCTTCCCCTTAAGCTCATTCACATTAAAATCCTGTTTAATGACCTCTCCTGTTAGCAACGCGTTGATAAATAATGTTTACAAACGGATATCATTGAACTCCGCACTGCACCTCAGTGTGTAATCGTTTCGTAGCTGTAACATCTTGTCGGTTTGTGGTCGTGGTACCCGTACGCCAGGAAGACGGTGTTACAAAGAATTTGTAACTGTTCAAAGTTACTGCAATGAGGTGTGTCATTTTCCCATCCTCCTCTGTTATCTTATGGGGATCAGAACAGAAGAGGACTGTAAGATATGGTAAAACAGCATTGATATCATTACTGTGTGAGTCTGCCAGTTAACATAAACTATCGTCTGTGTTTAAATCTCTACTGTACTGGAGCAATCCCCAGCCCACAGTCTCTCTCTGTTTATCCCTTCAAGTGGAAAAGCAGCTCATGCAGAATAATACCCAGAGGCCAACCCAATATTAAGCTGTGCCACCTAAGCAAAACAACATTTTATTTGAAACCACTGTGTACAGAACTTATTTCAAATAAGTCTTTCTGTTGTGGCTCTACAGTAATTCTCAGTCATGAAGGTGTTTAGTTCACATTACTCTAACTATTAAACCTCAGTGTAATCCAATATAATGACAACACACAATCTAGCCTAAAATGTTAGCCTATCCTACTTATTTTAGTCTCACAGACAACTCAAGCTCCTCTCACTTCCTGGTTAGTTGACTTTACCAGACTCCAAGCGTACGCTGGTTGAATTTCTGCCTGTATAGGGCAGATCTGGCTTTGCACCTATTTTATCCCACAGTTTAAATGATTGTAAAAAACTGTAATAGACTGGTCGTCTAGCTTAGGGGGTGGGTCCTTGGTCATCTTATTGGAAAATAAGGTATGTATATGGAAATATCTTCGAATGTGTTTCCTAATGCCCACATAATAATTTACGTTTCAGTCACTTAGCAGACACTCTTAAACAAAGCGACTTAAAGACCAAACATTTCAACGGCCAACGAAGGCTCAGGTAAATAAATTATTACAAATACATGTTGGAGTTTTTCCCATATAAAATAAGCCCACAGTGATTAATTAGACACACAGTGATGATTTAAAAATAAAATGACAAAGACTGCACAGGGCTTTAAAGCATTTGAATAACAGCCAAGCGGAATTGACTCCAGGGTCTTTTACATAAATAAAAAGGAGAATTCCGCATCATTACACAAAGCCCTCTGGTTTAATGGGACACAAAGAAACTGTCACAAGCTAGTGGAGGGACACCAACAAGAAACACACCCACCCACTGTTTGTGTGACTGAACACCTTTCAGCGGTCAACACTCAGCTACGTCACACCGCGTTCCTGCTCAAGGCAGGGGTCTGTGAGGAAGCCTCCACCACATCCACCATGGCTGGCACGAACAGACAGAGAGCCAGGCAAGCACTGGCCTTGTTGTTGAATGAGACCTGACGTCACCCACACACACACACACACACACACACACAGACAAAGCAGGGTGCGCGTTAAGCAGTGTGACTAATAGCATGCTAACTTCCTCCATTGTGTTGGCTCAGTAATACCTGATTTATGTGGATCTCAGAGGAGGGAGCCCCGAGGTTATTGAAATATTCTGTGCGGGGTTCGAGCAGGGATGTTGGTACAGGTAAATCAATGGTGTCAGTCAATACCCTCCCCACTCTAGGCACAGGAACACAGAGGAAGACTGGGCCGGCAAGCTACCAGCTTCAGGTAAAAAACGTTAACATTGTGCCTTATTTGGTCCCTCATCCTGTCACATACAGGGTTAAATGAAACATTGTTGGAGGTCGTAGACGAAAGTAACAGTATCCAGCATAATAAATAAATCTGGATTCTATTAAATAATGAGACAAACGATAACATCTTCATTAAAGTTGGGGTAAGTTGTTCAGCGAGACTCACTGAGACGTACTGTAGCGCTCGCACACACACACCCACACACTCTCTCACGCGTCCACACACACACCCTCGCTCACACACACAGACGCAAACACACACTTAAACGCATCCACATTTCGGCTATGCCCAGACACATCAAGCATTCTCTTTTTTTAATGCACATTCCATTTCCTTTCACTTGTACACATGTGCCTGTACACACGCGCAGACACACACACACACACACACACACAACAGTCCGTGGGCTTCATTAGAATTCAGGATGCAGAGTGAAGGCCTGATCTATTCAGAATTGCTCATGCAGGATGAGAGAGAGAGATAAAGAGAGAGGGAGTGAGAGAGACCTCCTCCCCTTCAGAAAGGGCCAACAGCAGCAGATTAAAAGTCACTGTGTTCATCACCCTGCTAAAGCACTCCCATTAACACACATTCCATTACCTTCCCCACATGCTCAAATCCCTCACTGCTAGCTTCATACCACTCCTCATTACATGCTGGGATGAAAGACCTTTCAACATGAACATCTTAATTGTAACATTCACCGTTCCTCTTCAAGTTATTACTGGTCGCTGCGTTCCACAGCCTTATTGGCAAGATGCTGATTTCGGGAACAATTAATCCGCATTTAAGTGTGTTAAACGTGTTGATACACTCAATTCCCGTGCGCTGAGGGCGAAGTCGAAGTCAGCAGTTAAGAGCCACGTAAATGGGCACCGTTTCAGCGGCTCCCTCCCGAAGCCCATCCGCGCAGGTCAGCACCGCTTGTTGCTCCAAGCTATTGTTCTGAGAAACTGGCTGGCATTGTTTCACTCAGACCTTGTGTTTCAGGTTGCTGTTTCCACTGCGAGGAGAGAGGCAAGCAAACGTGCGTGTGGGATTGGCTTTTGAGGGGTCAAAACATGACGTCTGTTACAGAACACACAGACCGAGCCCGTGTGCGTGTGTGTGATAAGTAACACTCTTGGCCCGCATCCATCCAGGCCTTGCCCAAGCGTGCTCAGTGACTGACAAACTGAATAACACCAGAACAGTTAAACAGCCTTACTGACACACATGATAAGGATTCGCCTTGGAAACCCTGACACACACTGGCGGATGGACATCTCCATGGAGACCGGTCACCAAGACCGTCACTGAGTCGGGCTCTCTCGCGGCAGTGGTGTACCAACCGAATCATGGCGAGATGGTGAGATGGATACACACACGGAAAGAGAGGGAGATCGACGGGTGGACGGTGAGAGAGAGGAAAACAGACACAGACGTGCAAGAAGTGAGGATAGGTTTTGGATAAGAATATGGAGATGTGGAGAGGAGAAAATACAAGCTTCTGTACCTGACAACAAGGCCCCTCTTTATCACAGGACCCCTCCCTGCTGTCCCTCCCTTCCGCTTCAACGTTCTCTCATGCCTGTTTGGCCTCAGCTGGTTACATCTCCATCCCTGGTCTGACTCTATCCATCCCTCTGTGATCTGTCTATCCCCTCGTCTGTCCTCAGCCCTTTCAGTCTGACTGTTCTTTCCACACCTCTCCTCTCTGCGGTCTCTCTCCACCTCTCTCTCCCACGCTGAGCGAAATGGAATGCTCGGGCAGAGACCTGAGTTGCCATAGCAACCTGCTCACTCACCATCTTGCGTGTCTCCATCACATCAGCAGCAGGGGCTCAGGGCGTCCGTCGCCTGGCTCTGCAGCTCCCAAAACTGGGGAGCTCCATCACTCCACACTGGGGACTGGGGCCTGGCCTGGGGGCTGGGGCCTTGGACTGCGAATGGCCTCTCATTCAATGAAGATGCTGCATCCAGTCAAAAACTAGGAGAGGAAAAAAAACGTGAGCCTGACAACATATAAAAAAATAAACTACTACTGCCGAGTTCATACTCTCTGTAAAACCCCGGCCAGACGATCTTGAGAAGAGTGAAATCAACAAAAACAAAAAGCCAAGGACACATCTTTTTCTACATGACGACACGTAGACTGATTATACTAAATGTGTGGCATTTATGGCAATACTAATGTCACCTCACTAACTGCTGTCCGCTCCTCTCTGCCCTCCAGGAAACACTGACTGCCACCATCCTCTCCATGTGATATCACCAGCCTGGACATAACCCATCTTAACCACCAGGACCCACCAAGACCTCAGTCTGCAAGACCTTCTCAGTCCCAGTCAGGGAATCCTCATCCCCAGGTTATCGTGCACATATGAGCCTGGCACAGCAACCATTCCAAGTTGACCTTAATATGATCATAATATGAGTCAAGTAAAGTATTCTTCATTTTGTATATTTTAGCGTGTGAATACTGCAAAGTGTATGTCCAAATGGAATAATATTTCTTAAGTTTGATAATGTAAATGAACACTTACATTCCATTACATAAATGTCTCGCGTTAGACAGCCACTTCATATTACGACAGTGAAGCAAACCAGCTAATGCACTACAAAACGAAATGAAACGTTATTTCAATAAGCTAGCTACCTACTGTAACAATAAAAATTCATCACAAGAACGGCCTTGTTCTGCCAGTGTAGTATGAGACAGCTCAGCTACGCTGTACCCTCAGTTGTCCCACAACAACTTCACAACGTAGCAATTGTAGCTTGGGTGCACAAGACACGTGGGAGAAGGAGTTGTGGGAGATAATTGGTTGGCAGACTAAGCTGATTAAACCAATGGCTATCGTGTCAAAAAATGTCTCACAACTTTCTCATTGGCCAATAATGGCCAGGTTTGACGGACTGTCGCCACCATAACAAATGATTGTCACCAGCTTCAGCGAACCGTCGAACAAAAGCACCGCGTGATAATTGTTGTCATCAACAGCATCTGACGTAACACTGTAGTAAACATCGTCAGCAACAGGAGGCGGGATGGCAGGCGTGCGTTAACTGTGGTGCCCTCAAAACACACACGGCCAGTGAAGCATTCAGAGGAAAAGGCCTCACAGCTTTAGCCAGCCTGTCTCTGCGTGACTATATTGAGTTCTTATGCTGCCACTGACCCGAGACAATCTCAGGACTGGATGTGGCCAAGGCTCCGTGGTTTCAAAGCAAAGAGAGGTCACTGCAGCTTGACCGCATTCGTTAACCCGCTGCATGTATCACCACATGATATAATCAGTCGTCACCCACCAGATCAGCCCCCCCCCACCTCCACTCCGCCCAGCTTAGCCAACATACGTCGGGAACCGCGTTAAAACAGTCCACTGTCATTAGCCGAGCGGTTTATTATTACATGGTCCAACCGTAACCTGACCACTTCGAGTCACCCGAGTGACTCGGCTGACACATCAGTGAGCAACAGCGGGGTCACGTTCCATTATGCCTGCGTGGCACAGCCGACCGTTCGTCCTCCTAGGGCGAATTTCCTTGACAAACCTGCGACCTCCAGTCGGCTCAGACTCCCAGGTCGAGGACACATAGACCCCAGGAGCACATCTCTCCCTGGGGAAATTCCACACAGTTTCTAATGATGTCAACTCAATGGATTATGGGATTCATTTAATATCATTAACCATTGCCGTTCTCCCAAATATTATTCAATAATGAATGCCCAGACAGTCATCATGGCCCCCACAGGGCCAACACCCTGGACTGGGCTGGGGACTCAATCAAGCCAATCACAGCTAATTTTATCTACTCAGCCATCGCTAGCAGACGGCTTAGCAGCTCCTCTGAGGACGGGTCAGTGCCCATGCAATATCCAGCCCCTGGTTATTAAGACTGAAGTGATGCCAGATCCTGCAAAATAATTCCTGGATCTCTGTCTCTCCCTCCCTTGGTTAGGATAAATGTGTAGGCATACACAGTGAGAAACATTGATATGTGTGTATGACATGATCACAGAGGCCATGATGCAACGCGTTTTATCACACTGCATTATGCAGGAACAGCCTCAGGTCGCTCCCGCAAATTCAGCATATGATAGCTGATCAGCACATCTCTCAAGCATGCAAGCAGTCAACTTCAACCTCCATTCTGATGACATCTGCAAGTTGGGCTGCTATCAATCAATGACATCCCCAGCCTATATAAAGATCAGCTCAAATCTTGTCCTATTTAGAATAATGTCTCATCTTCGTATATTCCTTCTCTTCATATATTTCTCTCTTCCTCTCTCTCCCATTCTCTTCCTCTCCCCTTCTATATCTCTCTCTGGTGTTTTTGATAAATGAGGGTGTCTCATTAAAGTAAGACAAAAAATGCTAAATTGTCTCACTCATGCACACACACGCACACACACACGCCTGCGCACGTTGTTATACAACAGAACAAATGTAGACAAGTGGTTTTATTATGGGCTTTTGTAACTTACCTCTCCAAAATAGGGAACAGGGAAGTGTAGATTTACAGTGCTCAAATCTGAAAGCACTTCCAGTGATTCCAGTGCAGAGTGCCGTGAGATGGTCAGGCAGCCCCAGCCAGAGACAGCTGTGCTCATACCTACAGTAGGTGTACAGGTGTAATCTGCTCTGTTCACCTGTTCACTTGTTTTCTATCAGCCTCATCAGTTATGCACAAGTGATGTGACTTTGAAATGAAAGTGCAGGTTGGTCTAATTCCTCAAATGACTGAAATGGTTCAACACATATTTAATTTTTTACATAAACAAAAGAATTGGCTTGTTTTTGTAGGGCATGTAGCCAAATGTGTTAAAATGAACGGTTTGACAGTTCAAACTGGGCAGTGTACCTGCCTGATCTTTTCTTTGTAATCAAACAAACAGCCAGTGGTCTGTTTGGGCTCTGCTGTTTTGTACCACCACACTGTGTGATTAAATGCTAGCGAACGATAGTAAATTCTGTGCAGTTCTCCTTAACAACTGCTCAATTTGCCTGAATGAGGAAAAAAGTTCAGACTTACGTGATACGCTACAGCAGGCCAATAATGGCTTGAAGAAAATATTCCCCTTGTATGCTATTAAGTAATTGGAGTTAACCTTTCCTGGAGAATCATGACATTGTTTAATTTTAATTACATGCATATTAGGTCAAGAGGTGCTATGGCTGTGCAAAGTCAAGACTGAAAATGAGTCCGGGGTTGCGTGGACCATACTACACAACAGATCTCTTACATTTTCATAATACACAACAGATCTCTTACACTCATACTACTCAACAGATCTCTAACACTTTCATACTACACAACAGATCTCTAACACTTTCATAATACACAACAGATCTCTAACACTTTCATAATACACAACAGATCTCTAACACTTTCATACTACACAACAGATCTCTTACACTTTCATAATACACAACAGATCTCTTACACTTTCATACTACACAATAGATCTCTAACGCTTTCATACAACACAACAGATCTCTAACGCTTTCATAATACACAACAGATCTCTAACGCTTTCATACTACACAACAGATCTCTTACACTTTCATACTACACAACAGATCTCTTACACTTTCATACTACACAACAGATCTCTAACACATATACTACACAATAGATCTCTAACACTTTCATACTTCACAACAGATCTCTAACACTTTCATACTACACAACAGATCTCTAACACTTTCATAATACACAACAGATCTCTAACAATTTCATAATACACAACAGATCTCTAACGCTTTCATACTACACAACAGATCTCTAACACATATACTACACAACAGATCTCTAACACTTTCATACTTCACAACAGATGTCTAACACTTTCATACTACACAACAGATCTCTTACACTTTCATACTACAAAACAGATCTCTAACACATATACTACACAATAGATCTCTAACACTTTCATACTTCACAACAGATCTCTAACACTTTCATAGTACACAACAGATCTCTAACACTTTCATAATACACAACAGATCTCTAACACTTTCATAATACACAACAGATCTCTAACGCTTTCATACTACACAACAGATCTCTAACACATATACTACACAACAGATCTCTAACACTTTCATACTTCATAACAGATCTCTAACATTTTCATACTACACAACAGATCTCTAACACTTTCATACTACACAACAGATCTCTAACACAAATACTACACAACAGATCTCTAACACTTTCATAATACACAACAGATCTCTTACATTTTCCTGGTCTTTACTAATACATTGTGTAGCAGGTTTCAGGATGTGCTATTCAGCTTCTTGCACAGATCACGAGATACACCTTGGAGTGTGAGGCAGAGGGAAATGACATCTCTCCGTCTCAGCTCCCTTAAGACAACGCTTAATAAATCATTTTCTTGTTTTCCTCTGACAGTTTTCCTCTTGCTATTGGTCACCTTTTGACCTGGTCTAGTTAAAAAATGTTTCAATTAATCTCAAGGACATTTTCAGGAAATATCTGGGTTGGGGGGAAGGGAGGCAACAGAAGAAGGAAGAGAAATAACCAATTGTGTGTATTTCAAGAGCAAGATGTATCCTTGTCTTTGCAGCTACGAGATGTCTTGATCTTTTTAAAACACCGCCCTTGGCTAAAAGGCCTCATCTCTAATGTGATAGGATGTGACATTCTGGTTCTGCGGCTCTCTGGTCCTATGAGTGGAGTGGAGAGTTGTGCTCTTTGATTACCCACTCACACAGTCCTACCTCACGTGCACTAGCAGGCACAGTTTGACCTGCACACTTTAAACAGACGCTTTAGGGGAATCATAAAAAATCTAGAGTCATCTTAAATGTTTACGTCTGTAGGTCTAAGGGGAATGGTTAAGAATAAGCATAGATGTTTATAGTTATAAATGGACTACGTCACATTTGTTCACTGAGCAACCAAGAGTGAAGCAGTGGTGTACTGTAGTTCTTAACAAGCATTCCATCTGACATGTTGCCAAGGTTTAAAAAATACAACTTCTACTGCCTCCGCCATGTAACTGGAACTAGAAAGGACATTTACATAAGTATAGATGTAAATGGTGTGCTTGCTAGCTTATATTTACAGTGTTTAGTACTGTAGAGTAGATATTACAGAATTAATTGTAGTGACTGGAAATAGTTAAAAAGAAAGTAGATTGGAGAAGGGACCGAGACAAATGGTTTACTGACTTTAACCTTATGTCTCTAGCTGTTAGTGGTTCATTTATGCAATGGAGTATTTATCATTCATAATGTTTTGACATTTTTAGAGTTGTTTTAATGTTTGCTGATGAAATGGCTAAAAAGCAAAACCATTTCAAATGTCTATTACCGTAATCTCATGGTTGACATTGAATCCCATGTAGTGGAACAGAAAGTGTCTAAACATATTTAGCTAAGAGAGTTCAGAAGGTGAACCCGATGTATCAGCAGAGCTGGTACCAATCAAATGATAAAACACCTTCATATGGTGGTCTATGTAAGCGGACTGGATCTGCTCAGTCATCCTGCTACTGATTGCTGATACGGTTAGCATGCTCTTTTTGCTCCCACCACCACCACCCCATCCTCTGTTAGGTTCTGTTTGCTGCAGGGCATCTGATATAGCTTACTGCGCTCACTACCTGGAGGTCATTTTATATTGAATACTTGCTTGGGCAGTGAACTGCCCAGAAGGAACATCTTGGCCAATCGCCAAGAATTACGTATTCATTTTCTCAATAAATGGTAAAAGTGTGGTGTTTCCTGATCTACGGTTTACAGGTTGAGTGATATCCTGTACATCTGGACGTTGGTTTGGTGCCTCTATCGTAAACGTTCTTTTTACAATTATTTTACCAGGTCTGTATGACCACATTCTCATCATATCAAAGACCTTGGAGGGATTAGGGATAACTGTCTTGCTCAAGGACAGTACAACAGATTATTCACCTAGTGAGCTCAGGATTAGATCTAGCAACCTTTTGGTAACTGGTCAGATGCTCGAATCACTTGGTTACCCTGTCACCCCGAGTTACTGTTGGTGAGTAAATTAACAGGCAAAGCAACGAAACTGTTTACACATTTACTGTATTTAGTTATAGTTGATGAAATGCATTAAGAGTAGAAGAGGTTGGAATAGTCTGAATGTGAAAGAAAGTTAGTTTGGTGTCTCTAGCTTGAATGGTTCAAGAGATATTGTTAGTGGGTTCATTTATGCAAATGTTTTCAAAGATATAGTTGTAGTTGATTAAGCTATTCTAATGTATGCAAATTTATGTTTACAGTTTATAAAGACAAGTTAGGATAGCCTGTTAGTGTTCATTTATGCAAATGTTTATAAATGCATAGTTATACTTGATTAAGCTATGCTAAGTCATGCAAATTTATGTTTACAGTTCATAAAGGTACGTGTGAAAGTTTCTTTAACTATCTTTTTGTCTCTAGCTTCTTTTCTCTAGCGTTTAACGGTTACAAAAACTTCATAGTTTTAGGTAAATGTATGCAAAAAACATTTAATAGTTAAAAAAGGTTTTAGAGAATTTAAAGTTAGGATAAGTTTTGATGTCAAAGGCTAAAATTTTATTCACAAAAAAAATGTGAATTAGCGATGTTGATTAAACAGTATCAATTTGGCTCCCTTTTGGTCTCATGGGGAAAATATGTGAGGAATATAATAACAGGATTTCATCATGAAAAAGTAAATTCTTATAGCGTATTATAATAAATAGAGCAAGATAGACTTGCAGATGTTAAACAGAGTAAAACAGAATAAAAAATGAATACTGGAGTAAACAAATGTCCATTCCTAGTTACCTCTCCTCTCCTCACCAATAAACAGCATGAATCCAGTGAGTCAAAATTGCAACATCAGTTCTGGTGTGAAAAATTGTACACTCCATCTGTGTTGATAATAGAAACATCTTGTTTATTTTGTCATTGTTTTTTCCACAGTGACCACCACAATCTAAAAAAGTCTGCTGGTATAAAGCATGTGCACATTGATTTGAAGGGGGCCTCGAATTGCAATATTTTAGTGAGAAGTTCCAGTGAGACAGTCTTCACAAAATTATTTATCAAATGAAAGATATGGGTTTTTTTGCTTGTGACTTTCACTTGCCTTTTGAGATCAGATTTCCTCACAGGATGTCTGTGACTATCCTCCCAAATTTGTCTTCCTACAAAAACTACTATCACAACTAAACTATTTGGGCTACAAACTAATACCCCAGTAACACTCTGTGGATACTTAGATACACAGTGGCGTTGGCATATTTTCTCTGTGATGCCCACAAGCTTCAGAGGAGTTGTTTGAAAGTAAACATGTTTGTTATTTTTCAATCTGAGGGGTTCAATTACTGATAAAACCAAAAATTGGAACATGGTCAAATTTGGTCTAGAAAAGTCATTTTAATTTATTTTATATAACTATAGGAAAGACACTTCAACACCTTCATAATTTATTATACATGTATTTATATATATGCTGCATGTAAAAATGCTTTATAACTTGTTTTTATAATGAAAAGCGTTAAAGATCTCATTGATCCTACAAGGTCTTAAAACTCCCAATCAAATAGTTTATGCTCTGTCTAATGCAATTGTATCATTTAGTTGAAAACTAATTGATAATAGAGAGAAAATACACTTTATCCCTTATTTCAACATTTTATGTGGGCCAGTTCTGCTGAGAAACAGAACTGGACAGAAGGTGCTTGAGGGGGCTCTTTTAAAGGATTCTCCTTCCTCTCATTCTAGTTCAATTAGCCATCACACAACACACTTCACCCTCAATCTTGCCCTAGTGCCCTACTTCGCCCTCCAACACCCCATTAATAACTTAGTCTCTATCATAAACTCATGCAATCATCCGGTGCCCAAAGACAGCCCTGCCATGCAATCTCATTCTGCCAGTATTCCCAACCGAAATACACTGCTGCACATTAGCATTTCAATCCTCTCATAACCTTATCATTGTTTTGCAGATAGAGGCGGTAAATATTCATTCATCAGCCCTAATCTATCTGCTACTTGTTCTCAGCCAGAGGGGCTCGTCTGTGGGCCACAGTTACAGCATCTTAACCCGCGTGCCTCAGTCATGGTTAGGCCGCTTCTGCATTATTCACACTTTTTAGGGACACTAATCGTTCTCCAGAGAGAACATCCAAAAGAAATAGACGATCACAAATAAGGTGGGTTGAAAGTAAGCCCACAAATAAGGTGGTTTGAAAGTAGCCTAATAACTTTTTATCTGAACTACTAAATAGGAAGTATTTAATAAGCGATGTATTTCTAACTGGGCTTTAAAATACAAGCCATAATACAATGATTATATACGAGAATTATTAGTCATACTTTTATTCAGCCTTTTGCAGAGTGTGTTAATTAATTTGTATCCTTGACATTTGCCAGACACGACACCAATGTTACAAATAGGCAACTAACGAGACGCGCACGTCCTCTCATGAATTAAGTATTAAGTACACGAATCACTTGACTTTCCTGTTTCATTCGCATGCCCTCAACAAATTAAATGTGGGGTATTGTCTCGCCATTCCTGGACATGGCGCTTAAAATCATCTGATTTCAAGACGACAGCCTATAGTATATAGATATAGTATACAGATTCACTAGTTTACTTCCATGAACTGATATGCTTTCATATCAGTTTCTAAACGCTGTCCGTATTAACCCAATAGCTTAAACATTTATCAGTTTCTAATGCACGTTGCTGCGTGCATGCAAAAACGCACGCGCGGACACACACAAACAAACATACACACACACACAACGCCGCATTAATTCGTTAAAGACAGCCATAACCGACAACTGCACATTAAATATCTAGCAACAGCAAAAACTATGCAGTAGAGGTAGGCTACATACCTCAAAGCTGCTTTATAAAAATCTAAGAATCCAAAGTCAAATATCTGGATTTGTTTAACATGCGCCACATGAATAATTTAGCATAATGTTATCGTATCCTTTGATACCATCTAATTTATCTTACCTTTTTCTTTAATATAGGCCCATTCCTTAAACTGCAGATACGTAGCCTATTCGGTGTCTTCTCACCCCTCACTATCTCTTCAACCCGCCCTCTCTCTCTCGTTTCTTGCGCTTTCTCTCTCTCTCCCTCTCAAATTGATTCACCCTTTCGCAGCGCCTGGACCATAATGCCGTGTTGTCCTAACCTAGCAAAGCCCGATCATGATTACCAGATTAGAAAAAAACAAGGTGTGAGGGTAATGGCAAAAGCCCAACGAAACATAGCCTGTTTGTTTAAATAAGAATATTTTGCATATAGAGAGTTAGAACTGGCATATATCCGCTCAACCCAATACGTTTTTCCACACTGATCACTACAACGCACGCACGCTGGAAAGGATGAGAATGAAACGGCAACAAGAATGCACCTTTTCCATTTGAATAGGAATACGTGTCCTTGTCCCAAATCCATGCTAAGCAACGCGAATACTAAACTAAATAACTTAATTCTAAACATAGACAACAGTCTGTCGTATTATATTATGCAGCCAAATCACGATAGCCTACCTCTCTCCTATAGCTAGATATTTATTGTTTTTCTCTATCCCAAACGCAACGTTGACTGTTGTCCTACTGCGTTTCCATGATGCACGTCCTTAAATGTGTCCACTTCTCATAGCGACTGCACGAAGGAGGTAGGCTAATCGCTATTAGGCTACTAGATGCAGATCCATAGGATCTACATATAGTAGCAAAAGCACAGTAAACACGTTATACTATAGACTATACTTTGTTTCTAAAACTTGGCGCAACAACACAAAAATTGCAATTCAGTGTATCACAAACAAGTTTTTGCGACGCATACAAATTAAAGACTCAAAAGGTGGACTAAATTATCCAAGCTGCGCAGGTCTGGGAAGTCAAGGTGAACAAAACACGCCACATGTCACAATAGCAGATAATACAAGAAAGCATGTCAATCGATTCTCTGTGCTTTACAGCGTATAATCCCACCTGACTTGATGTTGCTCGAAATAAAATCATTACAAGATAACCCTTTCGTTGTTATTCTACACAATACATCTAGCCTTTTGGTGGCCCTATCTATTTGCTCCCTCCCACCTCGCAGGCAAAATATTTTAGTGCTCACGGCAGTGGATACTTTTTTTTGCAGTCTTTAAGTTTGAAACATATTGCCACCGGGTGTAAAGAACGTGTTTAAGTTCAAAATGTTACCCTATTGTTTTCCAAATGTCACTGTATCCAATCGGTTATCATGCATTTTACTTATCACTGGAACTCTCACAAATGCGAACACACCACAACACCCAATAGCGTTGCTGACATCTCAAATACCCGTTTTCCCTATCTGGTCCATTTCAATCAATTTGTGTCATATGGTCTCATAGCAATAATGAAGCAGGCTCTGAGATTTTGAAGTTCCCATGCATCCTGGGCAGACAAGTCCTGCCAGGCCATGCTGTTATTTGACACACGTCTTTGCTCAACCAAAACGTTATCCAGAGCTAACACACTTGGAGGAGACAGTGTTGTCAGATATCATTGACTGTAAACAGAAAAATCACCTTCGGACTCCACAATAAAACTGCCTGAACGCAATTTTTTCTATACAACCATATCTATGAATCGATCCGCCCAAGCCCATTTTTGCCCGCACACTGTCTTTGAAAATAGCCCAATTCAGCAGGAAACCTCCCCCATCTGGCAGCACAGGGAGGAGAACAATACCAGAATTAGCTTGCAGGAACCAGACCCGCAACAGGAGTCGCTAAAGCAAAAAGTGACAAGGCAGCCCTCATCTACCTTCCCTCAAACCCTGGAAGGTGCTGGGCCAATTGTACCTTCCTTTCTGGGACTCCCAGCCATTGTGAATTTGGATTGCACTGAATTCTGTTGCAGTGGTTTAGAGAATTGCACCTCCTAAAACGCCCAACAGTTTGCAGTTTTAAAGCAAATGTTCTGCAATTTTACAAATATTGTGATTAATTATCCCATATGTTCATATGATACAGTATCTGTATAACTTCCTAAAAATATAAATAATATATTTTTGTTACGTTTCAGTCAGAGGCCCCCTAACGGTTCTTGGTCCCTCAACGCATTATGCATGTATTGAAAGAGGCAGCTCTATTTCTACAGGTTTTCATTCTGTATACACAGGATTTTAAGAGGAGAGATGAGAGCAAATAGAGACAGTGTGTGTGTATGTATATATATATTTATATATGTGTGTGTGTGTGTGTTAGAAAGGAGGGTAGGGGAAGTACTTTAAAGAGAGGTATCGAGAGTGAGAATAAGAGAGAAAGAGAATGGGGGAAAATGAGGGTGTGCTTTTATTGAGGAACATTCTCTGCTGTTTGGCCGAATGGTTCCCTTGGCAACACTCAAGCAGTATACAGTACAGACAGCCCCGCCCCCTGAGGATGCACACTCACTAATTGGTATGAATGTTTCCATGCAGGTTTCTGTCCTTTCCATTTAGTATGATGTCTCCCAAAGATGAGATCAATATTGTGATTTTCAGGGATGGGGTGGGAGGGGGTTTGTCACCAGGAAACAATGATTGCGGGATTGGGAGGGAGAGGTCACTGCAATGGGTGACTGCTTCTGTGCAAGACAGAGAGTGAATGAGAGAAGTAAAAGAGGTGTGTGGAGGGTGGTGGTGGTGGTGTAATGGAGGGTGGTGGTGTAATGGAGGGTGGGGGTGGTGGTGTAATGGAGGGTGGTGGTGTAATGGAGGGTGGGGGTGGTGGTGTAATGGAGGGTGGTGGTGTAATCAGACAGGCAATTAGTGGTGAATTGATAACATTCTACATTCGGACTTGGTGAATCTGTCTTTCACAACCCAGTCTCTCCCAGTCTCTCACTCTCTATTTCCCTCTCTCTCTCTCTCACACACACACACACACACACACACACACACACACACA
>JACXGI010006223.1:6039-35260 GCA_016801175.1 Esox masquinongy | reverse complement strand
TGCATCTTGGTCTCTGCAGCTTGTTGCTGTCTGTTGCTCTAAACGGTCGCGGCTATACCAGTGGACCACATAGACGCGCCAAGCTGATGAATGTGGTGTGTATGCCAACCACCGCTCCTCCTCTGCTTTTCTTCTCTGCCTCTCCTCTCTTCTCCTGTCCTCACTTCTCCTCTCCACTCCCTCCCCCTAGCAGTAAGATTGATCCCTGATTCCCTCCCCTTCTTTTCTCCCTCTCCTCCTCCGGGCCCTGTGCCTTTATGAGCCTGTGAATAGTCGAAGCACAGAGGTTCCAACAGATGGTCAGAGCTGCCCTGTTCCACTCACACACACATCCCAGTCACACACACATCCCACTCACACACACATCCCACTCACACACATCCCACTCACACACACATCCCACTCACACACATCCCAGTCACACACACATTCCACTCACACACATCCCAGTCACACACACATCCCAGTCACATGAATGAGAGCCCAGCGCCAGAGAGAGGAGATGGGGAGAGAAACAGTGTGAACACGACAGCCATGGAAAAGAAACAGAGTCGTACATGTCTAAGAAAAAATAAGAAAAGTAGGGGGTAGATCGAGAGAAGAGACAGAGGACCGTGAACGGACGAAGAGATGGTGAATCAGAGGGAGGTTCGGTGTGTGGGAGAATGACAGTTAGAGCGCCTCAGGAGTGTGTGTGTCTGTTAAAGAGTGACGAGCAAAAGACAGACACGGTGTGTGACGGAGACGAACAGAATGCGATAGAGAAGGGCAGAAAGACAAACAGAAGTGGAATGTGATAGAGAAGGATAAAGACGGACAGACAGACAAACGCAAAGAAAAGGGGAGTGGGGATAAGTACAATTGTAGATTGAGGGACACTCCCTCCCCTCCCTCCCTCTCCTATTTATCTCATATGAAACCACGCCCCCCTCCTTTCACTGGCGTGTTCATCAGTGGGCTGTCTGCGCCGGGCTGTGAGGGGGGTTCGTCTCCCAGACTGCCAGCAGAGGGGACAGGAGGGCATTGGAAAGGAGTTTGTCTGGTCAGAGCAGGTGTGTGTGCCAACGGACGGTGAATCTTACGGGGATATCACTCCTGAGGAGCACGGCTGGGAGGTATAGTACTGTGGCTTTGCCCTACTTTACGCTTCACCTCTCTCGCCTACATGAGATTTATTCTCTCCAGAATCATCATCATCATCATCATCATCATTTCCTCCGATTAACACAGGACCAAACATACAGTGATTGTGGCACTGAACACCTTTGACTTTGCGTTGGGCACTTATACACACTTACGTATCATAAGTGTACACTTTAAATTAATAGTAAGAGTAATTGTGCATTTTCAGCAGGCATGTAGGTTTCTGGTAACCATTGATTTGGTAGGTATATGTATCACAGCCGTGGCTCACTTCAGACGCCATTACCAGGGCGAGGAGCAGAGCGGTTCACTTATGTGACGGGTCACTTATCACGGACGATTGTTAAAGCGGTGGTGATATCCACAACAAGTTTGGAGTTCAGAGGATGAGTCCATGTTATAGAGGATTGTTCCGCTAACTCTGAATCATCTCGTAGTTGTTCTTATTTCACTTGGTTTTGCTGATGTGATCTTTAAATTGACATATTGACAAAACTGTACATAATGTTCATGCACAACTATTTGTCCAGTATGTTAAAAGCATTTTTAACTGTAGATACCGGTTTGAATTGCTCCCGTTTTTATACTCTTGTGGGATTGCAGTGTATGAAACCATAAATGTGTAAAGTTTCCGTTCTAGTAGAAACAGCAGTGCTGTCTTGTTCCCTCCAGTAGGTCAGATGAGGTTAGAGGTTTGTAGCAGTGTTCAGTCATTGTCTTTATGGGTCAAAGGGATCAGGTGGCAGTGTGTTCTCTGAGTGCTGTGAGAAAAAGTACACGGAGCAGGTCATGGGCCTGAAATATTCATTACTGAGACTGGCTGACTGGCTGCTGTTTACTGCCTGGAAGGATGAGGGGATGGAGGGCTGTTGGTTAGAGGTTGCAGAGATCTGTGGTGAAATCATCCATTATTAACTGTGCACTCTGCAGCTTGAGGCTAGGCTAATCCCCACATCAACTGGCCTCTTTTCCTCTGCTAGACTGTCGGAGGCTGCTCCCGTTTAGTTTACCTGTCAGCTAGCCCCCAGGCACGCTGGTTCACACGCGCAAATGGACAAGCACAGACCCACGCACAGCTGCAACGACCCCAGCGTTGGTGTTA
Source organism: Esox masquinongy (assembly GCA_016801175.1). Classification (NCBI taxonomy): domain Eukaryota; kingdom Metazoa; phylum Chordata; class Actinopteri; order Esociformes; family Esocidae; genus Esox; species Esox masquinongy. Next base: position 33,015 of record JACXGI010006223.1, on the reverse strand, counting down.
ATCACCACAGTTACTGCAATGCACAGTGGTAGAACGATCCCATCAAAAACCATCGGCATTATTATCGTATTTCCGAGCATGCTCTGCTGCAGGTAACTCATGTAAATGTTTCAGTGAAAATGCGTCTTTTGTTATGCGATGCACATTGTTTTCATGTTTCATCTGTGGCCTGGGTTTTATGAGGAATGTTTCCACCCACCAGCTTGGCAATATTCATTCATCAGAAACACCTGCCCTTGTTCCTGTTATAATTTCTGTAACATTGTTGTGAGACAGCTGAGCCCAGTTAAACTGTCTCAATAGATACTGACTCAAGGCAGAACAAGGCAGTTCTTGCATTATCAAAATTTGTTCATTGTGATGAAAACACATTCTAGGCATTTAGCTGACTTGCTTATCTTCTGAATAATTAAAAGTTGTTTAAGGCTTGACTAGATATAAAAGTGTTTCTTTACAAGATCAAACAAATCACAAATAAACACTCAACTTAATGCCAACTCTGTCAGTATTTTGATTAAAATAAACACATGACAAATACCCTTACAAGCTAGTGTGAAATCTGGTCGCATTAATGCCAATTTACCTTGCAAAATGTTGTGTTCTTAGCAGCAGTGTATGGTTCACCACAAACACGGCATATACATGTTGTGATTTGATATAAATCATTGAATCCCGAGCTTCATCAAACAATGTTGCAATTAAGATTCATAAAATAAGGACCTTTTGGAGCTCTGCCCAAGCAAGGGATTTGATTGGGTTGACTCACTTCGAGTCATCACTGATTTACACTGGAATTTCACCCCTTTCAAACACATCTGTTTGATGTAAGTTCCCCCGGCTTAGCGTTCCGTGGTTGGTTTTAAGAGACTAACTTGGAATCCCTCCATATGGGAAACAGCATTTTGTCAATATTTGTCAGCAACCAGTGTCTTTGGAGGTAGTACCTAAATGGGAATAGGATGATTTGTCAATATAGGGTATAGGACAATAGGCTTGGGATATTCTCCTCTATCAATGTTCTTAAAACTGACTCTCATTCTGAATTTAACTGGCTATCCAAACTATGAATGCAAGTTGCAAAAACTCAACACATGCATAGTACTGTGCAAAAATGCATAGGCACCTTAAAGTCAAAATAAAGCCATTAATTTGGGTGGTAAGTTAATATATATATATATATATATATATATATATATATATATATAACAAATAAACACTACCCAAATAAATGGCTTTAGTTTGACTATCAAGTGTCTACCACTTTTGCACAGTACTGTAGATCTGTCACAACAAATAGAACAGTGAGAAAAACAGGTTCACTGAAAATAATGTACACTTTACCCTTTCAGAGTGAAATGGACACCAACAATTGCTTTCAACAAACACACACAACATCCCTGTGCCTTATTTGATCTGTCTATTGTTCTTTCACCCCCCCCCCCCACACACACACACACACACACATTCAACAGGAGTGTTGACCTAACACCTGTTGAGAGGCTGTCTACTGTGGCTCATTGTCAACAAATGAAGGGGCTAAGGTCTCCACAGAGAGATGTGCATGTCTAGGCTGTGTATGAAATGGAATACAATGCCTTGACAGAGGGACAGCGACTGAACTCAGTTCGGTACCAGTGAGCAGGGTATACCTCTGTAGGTTAAAACCAAGAACATAGGGTGCTCTGAATAACATTACAAAACATCTTTTTTTTTGTGTTGGGGGTTCAGTGGAATTCAGGTCACCTGGCAGTCTATATTTCAGTCCTTATTTCAGTTAGACTTCAGTCATTTTCATTTCTATATATATATATATATATATATATATATATAAATAGAAATATATATATATATATATATATAGATATATATATATATATATATATATATATATATATATATATATATATATATATATATATATATATATATATATATATATATATATATATAGAAATATATATATATATATATAGAAATATATAGAAATATGAAAGAAAAAATCCAACAAAAAACTAAACAACATCAAATATTAAAACACATCTGACAAAATAAAGGGCTTCCAAAATAACTTGCCAAAACATTTAAACAAGATGTCCCCTGAAAACAAATATGTTAAAACAACATGAAAAAGAGACTGTCTCGTGTTTCGTGAGCTGAAATAAAAGAACCTGGACACATTCTGATTTCTTTATGTGAACTGTAACTCAGCCAAAGCTCAAATTGCTCCAAGTTGCGTGAATGGACAGTTCCATTAAACGCCAAGCACGAAGACAGACGCGTGGGCGGGAGCCGGATATGGGTGACTATGACAACACTCAAGGTGTCTTGGCTGTCTGTCTGACTCCTGCTGCTAGTGTTGCTATTCCCCGTACCTCGGCCTTTCACCAGGCTGGTCTGGTCCAACGCGTGGTTCAGGTGGAGGATGGTGGAGAATTTATCACCGTCCGCATCCCAATCCTCCAGGAACATACTTTAGCTAATGAAGCCCTTATCTAGTGCTTCTGCTCCCCTCTTAGTACCCTGTTCATCAGTATGTATGAGCTGCTGCGAGCTGGGCCCTGTGATGTGAAGGTGTCTGGAGATCACTGTTTTAATCTCAGCCTGCAGCTCTAATCAGAGAGCCCGAGAAGAGAGCTACCATTAGTTGTTTTGAAGGGTATTTTTTTCTGATTAACTGATCCTATCCAGAGAAGAGTGAGAGACGCGTTGGAAAGCATGAGATAAAGATAGGGTGTTTATGTCAACAGTCTTCAGTGTGTGTGTGTGTGTGTGTGTGTGTGTGTGCCTGCAGTCTTCTGTGTGTGTGTGTGTGTGTGTGTGTGTGTGTGTGTGTGTGCCTTCCTGCGGTCTTTAGTGTGTTTGTAGGCTTGTATAATGTGATTTCAATCTGTGAGCGTTGCTGCAGTGTAAGTGTCCTGTGGAGAAATGTAATTACACTCAGCCAGTCAGACCCAGAGTGAAGACTTCAGAGTCCCGTATCACTGGTGCCAAATGAACACAGAGCTCTTTCACCGGACATATCAAACACATGTGTTGTTAGTGAGACTCATTTGAAACCCTCTCAGTCGTAGGGAGCATTTATTGAGGCCGCAAGGCGCCAGAATTCTTATAATTATCACAGTTATTATTATTATCATCTTCTGCATGGCTTCCAGTCTGGCTTAAAGATAAAGGTCTTCTACCCATCTTCATCTTCAGCATTTCATGCCTGCATCCTGACCATGTTCTCCTTCCTCCAAGGCACTTCCGACTGTCTTATTTGTGTATGTGCTGTGTGTGTGGACGCTTTACAATGTGATCTCGATGTCTGTGAGCGTTGCTGCAGTGTAGGTGTCCTGCAGAGGAATGTAATTACACTCAGCCAGTCAGACCCCGCGTGGAGACCTCAGAGTCCTGTATCACTGGTGATAAATGAACACCGAGCTCTTTCACTGGACATTCGTGTTGTCAGTCTCACACAGATAAGCTGACCTCAAAAGCACTGTGGTCACAGATGACATGGAAAACTGCTCATGCACTGCCAAATTTGAAAATTGCACCTTGCATATTCTACATTTGAACTCGTCACAATAAACTGAGCCCCTATTATGTAGCCACGGCCACACACACACACATATCCACCCACCCTACGGAGTTTTCAATCCAGGCGCACGTGGTTTAGGGAAACATTTTTTTTATTTAAACACAATCGTTTTGGGGTCAACGGAGATGCAACAAGCTCAATTTTCTTTAAAATGACTAAAAACAAATCCGACCCGTGTCGGAATTAAAATGGATGCTCATTCATTCAGTGTCCAGCTCATTAACAATCACCAAAATGAAAGCCAAAAAGTCAGGGAGCCAAACCCCCCAAACTTCTCTCCAAGCCTAATCAACCACACCTGATTCCAATAAATAGCTGGGAGAAAAGTTAAATCTGGCAGAGAGGGTTAGCTTTTCTCCCAATCTGTCCCCGGTGAGTGAGAATGTTCTCTGATCAGTGGGAGGGTGTTGAATTTAATTTTAACAAGATTTGCAACTGCTTCACAGCCCAAGGTTATGAATCTATTTTGAACATTTGGACACTTTTCTCGGATTTCTTTGTGATTTGTTCCATTGTGCATTTCCCCCAGTGTTTGCCCTAGTGCTAGCCTATTCTCCTCTTTCCTGTTTCATCCTCTCCACTTCCTCCCTGGTCCCCAATGGCAGAACGACCATTCTGTTTCATAATAGGGTTTACGGAATTACAGATCTCTTTAAAAGGATTTTGTCATTAGCAGATTAGCAGTTTAGTTTTTAATGCTTTAGTGACCAGTAAGTGAACTGCTCTATTAAAGGGCTCCCAAGGTGGGCAGATCAAGGGGACAGATGTGGGCCTTTTCTGTCTCTGTCTCAATGTCGGTCTGATCTACTGTGCCTGATCTACGCCTTACCACTTCTTGATCTGCTTGCTGAACACAGCTATTCTTTCTTATACATTTTATCTTCAAAGATGCTGTTCTGTTTAATGTTTATCATCAGTAGGTCAAGTTATTAGGCCTTCTGGTTGTGATAAAAGAACCGTGAGATTCGCCCGCTATACCTTGTGATCGTCAGCCCCAGAAGCCCTGTTATGCTTCATCAAATACACCGATCAATACTACTGTTATTGTTGAACTATAATTGAACAATATCTTTCAGCGGATGGAAATATGGGTCCAAATATAGATGGTTAGGGAGAGAGAGTGAGAAGGAGAGAAAATGAATCCCGGTGAGTGGGAGAGGCTGTGAAGAAAAGAGACAGGGAAGGATTGGCACGGAGACAGACATTAGTCCAGTTGCTGCTCTGCTTAGTGAACTCTTAATTGGGGGAGAGAAAGGGTTGTGGAATCAATAGGAGGAGAGGAACAACAGTCGAAATCAATCAATGGGTGAGAAGGTTTGCATACCCAATCAAAGAACCATGGCCTGAGGCTTCCTCTAAGTCAGACCTGCTCACACTCAAACTGATTACAGTTGTGCAGGCAGTTATGCTCAATAAGCAATTCCTTCATGGTTTTAGTCCTGAAATTGCAGTAGGATGTTTCGAACCATGGAAATTAGTTTTTGTTACGTGTTTGAATACCATGTTTAAACTACTATTCAGTATGCTGTAATTTATATTTCACAGGCTTGAGCTCTAGTTAAATGTACAGTTTTTACTTTTAAACGGAGCTGTATTTTTAATATATATATATAAAGTATTTTCAGACATTTTTCATGCTTCATTGGCCAGGATAGTGGGCAATGATAGAGACGTTTTTGTTGAAAGAGCAGTGGGTCAGATTTAAACCCATGCTATAACAGTTCATATGCACCAGAGGCAGCTGCCTAGAGCACCCTAGGTTAGGGCACAGAGAAAGAAACTTCTAGACCACCCTAGGTTAGGGCACAGAGAGAAAAACTTCTAGACCACCCTAGGTTAGGGCACAGAGAGAGAAACTTCTAGACCGCCCTGATAGACATGTGGTCCCGCCCTGATAGACATGTTTGCAAGTAAATATTTTACATTTAGTATTCAGAGCATCTTAGTGCAATCAACTAAATGCAACTACATATCACAACTAGATATTGCAGTCATAAAAAGTTACTAATAATGTTAATGAGGTGAAGTAATTAACAAAGGGTTTTTGAAAATATAATATACCTGTTACTAAATCCAATTCAATATTTTACATATTTTAATTTGATAAAATTACCAAATACCCTAAAAGCGAATTTATTTTTGTAATTGTATTATTCACTTATTTTGGATTGCAGCGAGGAAAATAATAGATGAAGAAGAACATTTTTACCTTCCTTCCTCTGGATAATGACCATGTTGTGCTCTGTCAACCTGATGTACCTTCCTTTATCTGAATCAAGGACGGGGCCAGGTGGGACATTTTCTCTCTGCGGTTGTCACATTTCCTTGTCACCCTTTCGCTCGCTAAAAACCTTGCGTCCCTCTTCCGTTATTTATATATTATTATTATTATTATATATATATATATATTAAACTTTTATTTTTGCAAGAGAATGAATTCATTTGACCTACTTTTTTCTGTGGATGTCTGCTGAACACTGGGTGTCTGGTGTTGTCATTGTTGGCCAAATAAAACTATACCGTTGGTTAAATGGGTTAGTGTTTCTTCATCCTGACGTGAATGATATCCCCACAATTGGGACTTCAAAAAGACATTCTGCGACATTCTCATTTGGTACCTTAAATGATTTTGGCTAGATATGTTTCTCTTTCTTTCAATTTTTACGATAATTAATATTTTATAATTATAATTAAAATGTACTTTCAAATTATATTTTTTTGCATTTAATTTTAATCCAACCTTGAATACCACTGATGTGGATGTGGTGTTATGGTCCCAAACAAACATTCTCTGAGGGACCAATGTGTTGATCACTGAGGACCTTATCAAAATCAACTTAGGTTTCTAGGTCCTGGTTCGTCTTGGGGACGCGCAAAGGATTTTTTTAGGACGTGTGACATGAGGGTTCCAGGGGTCACAAACCATTAGAAGTAATGCAATGACTGCGATTTTCTTTTGGGACCTTTAGTCCACCCAGCCGAAAGATCTGGAGCTTCCCAAAGCTTGTGTCCATGTGTGGATCACATGTAAAAGCATGTGGCACTAAAAGAAGGCACAGATAATACATGCCACATTTTAACATCATCTGATCTCAGATTCGTTCATAACAACATAATTCAAAACATCACCGAAGGCTCCTGCAAAAACAACACACATTTTAAAAAGCTCTAAATTCATATCATTATGAATGAAAACTGATTGATGTCAAATGCTTAGGCTACTATGCAGAATGATGCTGCATTGATCTTTAACCTGTACAGCTTGACTCATTGTCTTCATGCAGTGATCGTATGTGTCGGTGTTTCTGCCTTTGACCACTGTTATACTATTCTATTATATTTAGTTCTGTTAGACCTAGGTAGAGTACTGTGATCACTGTGTGATCTTGCAGATATTTGTTCAAATTTGAGGTTGGATGCCTCTGAATGCCGCAGCAGAAGAGTTAAGACTCGCAGTTAACTGCGTCATTGTGAGACCGGGGTTTGAATCCTGCTTACGGATTAGCCCAGATGTTCTGTGGAGGGAGGTGCAAATGGCCAGTGATGCATATGATTTGGGAGCGGGGTTTTGGGGGTAAATGTCTGCTTTGCCTTGTCGCACTCTAGCCGAGTTTTGTGGCTGCTTGCTTGCCTCCGGCGCATATGGATTAAGGTCCAGACTTCCTGGTTCAGCAAGCAGCGCGTTAAGAATGAAAACGACAGTGGGTGTGAATCACAGGACACACATCTCAAAACGGATGGTTCCAATTTCGCTGTGAGTTAATACGCCTGATGGATTTCGAGGTTTCACAGCCTAGGAGGCATAAGGAATCCTGAAGTTCCATCCCTCAGACAGACACAGGTGCTCTCCTCTCTGAATACTGTGTTTCTGGCAGACCTGGCGGAGACAGAGAGCAGCTGGAGGTCGGTGGGTGCTTATGTGGTATTCTTTGCATATCAAACACCCCCTGACACAAGGACAGGCATGCACACACTCCCGAAACGCTGTTTTTGCCCAATGATTCAGTCTGGGTGTTACACGAATAATAAACTATTTTTTTAACCCTCCCATTTCAGCCTGGATGTCTAATATGTTGTTTATATGTGCATAATCTATGAGTAGAATCACTATCGTACCTCTGTTAACCATGAAATTCTACATTTAAACAGCGAATGTTTTTTATGAGATCGGGCTCATGCTGCCATTCTGCAGCACCCATTTTTTGGGGACTTGTTTTCACTCCAGTTTTGTGGCCAAAGTGTTTGTAATGCATCTTTAAGTGGCTCAGCGGTGTGAGGTGTTATTTACTTTAAGAACACATTATTATTTTACAGAGAATTCAGTGTTTGAGTAATATTATTGCTGAGAGCTGCAGGTCAGAGTTCACCATGATGAGAATATAATGTTTGGTGCAGGGTTCAGTTTCTTCTGTCCTGAACATCAAGGTTTGTTTGGTAGCATGGCTGAGTGTTTTTCGCCCTGAAGGTTGACACACAGCCAGTCACAACAAAGATCAGATAGATGCAACATTGTCAAAACAACTCATTTTCACAGCCAGGCACAGAACAAAGCTTTCAGCAGGCTGTAAAAATATAAATAAAAAAATACTTCCAGACATAGAGCCAGTTTAATTTTAAACACACAGATCATTTCAGAAAGCGGGCTGGGGTGTTTAGACAGTTGTTTCTTTTGTTGACAGGTGCATATAGTTAAAGTGGGTCTATTGAGAATAGTTGTTCATGATGGTATTGATAGCACAACAGTGTTAAATGTAAAGCCCACGTTGAATCCACCTCAGTGTTGTCTGGGATGGAGGAGTGAAGATGCGGGTGTCATCTGCTGGGAATGACCGGCGGGAGGCATCTGTCAACGAGGAACAAACAATAGAGAATGGCATCTGTTGAGGATGAACCATAATGGGGTAACACCCAAATGAGCCAGAATGGAGTATGGACAGAGCCTCCTTTTTTTTGCTCTTGGTCTATTCCAATCCCAGATCAGGAATAGGTAGCATGAACGATATAGTTTGTACATTCACCCCGTCTGACATCATAACCAGGAGACAGGAACATTGCTACAACTAACCACTGAAATGTTATGTTTGGTTCTCATCACTCAGGATGTTGTCTGAATAAACTTCCTGACCCAGGTCTTTGAACGCTGTGAGGGAACGTTTGAGAACCATCGGAAAGGAAGGTAGGATTTGTTTGCATCTGTTTATCAGCTGGGGTTGACTTCTAGGAGTTTGTGTGTGTGTGTGTGTGTGTGTGTGTGTGTGTGTGTGTGTGTGTGTGTGTGTGTGTGTGTTACATCTTTGACGTGATGAACATCATAAGCCTGCCAGTGGGTGGAAAGTAATCTTAATGGAGTCTGATGAGCCCTGGACTGTTACCTGCCTGCCTACACATCTCACGGAGCAGAAATAGCATCAGCTCTTATTAATATGATATTGCTATGACAGCTCTAAACCTCAGGCGAGACGACAGCATAGCAAGCTTCTGTCAACACCACGGCCGTTTATTACACAATAGGGATTAGTCTGTCATCAACCAACCTGGTCCCCGGGCGTAGCTCATTTACGCCTGGGAAATCAACAATTCAAAGGCGGCTTTGGTGGGAGTGACCAGGGAGTTGGATTTATCTATTCATTTTAGCGAATCACAGGCCTGCAAGCCATGGCGTCACATAATTACAGGACAAGGTCTTGGGGAGTGAAGGTTTTGGGAAGGTTTCGTGGGATTTTATTGGTTGGAAGATTAAGACGATTAATCCAATGCCTACATCTTCCTGTTTGCGAACAAGGCCAAATTACTTTAGAATGCGCATTAGAATGGAAGCGTTTGGGAATGTGACTGTACTCAATGCCAAACAACGCTCACACATTCAAACAACTTTTTTCAAATTCATCCTACATATTTCACAACAAATTAGCAAGGATTACCCAGAAAATGCTCCTTTAGTTGCTGTTATCCCACAGGGAGCCTGCATGTTAACGGGGATTGTCAGTCAAGTAAGATCTGAAACGTGCTGGTCTGACTAACTTCCTCATTGGACATACAGTAAGGGGAGAAAAGGATATCTTATTGTTGCCCTTTGCTCTAACTGCCCTTAGTGAACTTATTGCCCCACACCTCCCCTTGGAAATATTAGGCAGCCTAGTTGATAGCTTCAAGAATGCATTTGCCACTGCCAGCGTTGCTTCCCCTGTAGAGGCTTCTCATTGAGCACCAGCTGTTTTTCCTTATAGCCAGGACGGGTGAATGAGGTGCAGAAGTAGTCACAAAACTGGGACATATCAGCTTGGCTATATTATCTAGGGCCCTTTCTCCCGAAGCTGTCTGCTTCTGTTATCTCAGACTCTATTGTGTGGATGTTGACGCCTCATTACAAACCCTAAATTCCCTCAGGATTGGATAGCTGCTAACGGTCATTTTGCTTTTCTAAGAGGGCGACAGCTAGACCTATACTGTTGTAGGCCTTCTCAATTTTGCTGTCTGTCAAATGTTTCTGAATGCCTGCACCACCTCATATCTGCTTTAGACAAGCAGTATTGTGAATATTAAATATTAAAATTTTTATTCATCTGGCTAATACGATTTTTCTGTAAATCATGTGGTTAAAACCTTTGGTTGTATCCATGAGAGTTCCTTAAGGTTTGTTTCTTGGACCAAACATTTTCTCTGTGTATATTAATGATGTTGAACTTGCTGCCCCATTTCCCTTTGTATATAATGTTTATTTGCTTATTGCGGTTCAGTGTTTTTCTGTTTTTAGATCATCACAGAAAATGTGAATTTTCCTCAATTGAACTATCTGGTTAAATAACGGTAAAATTAAAAACACAAGTACAAAATGATATCACATATTGGGGAGGGGAGAACAATGGGATCCTTACGGCATCAATAAAACTGCCTTTGTCTGAAACTGAAATACCTAATACAGTAGTATTTTTCTACATACTAACTTAACACTGTGACTGTAGACAGTTGACTTAATGGAAGATCTGCCTTTTTTAGCGGGACACTTGTAGGAGCAACAGTGTGAATGCAGCCATAATATGCCTACCTCTTATAAAAACTACAGCTGATCTCTTTCATTGGCACAAATGCCCATGGAACGTGTCAGTGAAATACAGCTCAGGACAGAAAGAAAAGGCTTAACTTTCCCTTTCTGTCTGTCTGATGAAGCTGCAGAGAAATGACAGGTGTGTGATGTCCCTTTGGTGATTTCTTCCGTTTGAAGGCTGATCTCCACATCAAACCGGGATTGTTCCCTTCTCCCCGTCTTCTTTTCCTCTCTGCCAGAGAGGCCGTTGGCAAGGCCGGACAGCGCAGAGAGAAGTATTGAAGAAACTCTTCAAAGGCAGATATCAGTCATTCCAAGACTGGTGGGTTGAGGGCTTATCATTGTCTCCTCACGTAGCCTGGCTGTTTTTCTCAGCTGACACATGGGATTTTAATTTTTTTTTTTATTTCTTGCAGCCGGTTGCGTTATCTGTAAGGTGGTTTTGACAGCTCACCACAAAGGGTTGCTTCTTTGTCAGAGCTTCCGAATCTGCCCAAGCAGCGGTGCCAGCCTATCCTCATAGTGTATTCAGAGCAGAACCCCTCATCAGAAGCGCCACCACCCATTTGCCGACCTCACCACACTGACCTGACATCCTCTCCCCAAGGCTCTGCGCGCAGATTAGAAGTCAGATATGAAAGTGCAGTGTTATGGGCCGGCCTAATTGATTCTCCCCGCTGGGCGGACCTGAAATGGGTTGACAGCAGGCCACATCAGGCTTTGTCTACTCTGGGCCCGTTGCCTGCCTCTCAGGGAGACGCCCCAGCCAAGCCATGTGTTACAATGCGCAGACCACACACAGAGACACCGTTCCGAGTGCCAGCTCGCCAGCTGGGCATTGTGGGCCGGCCGGTAGAGGCAGAACCAGCCCATCCTGTCTATCTCTGAGCTCCAACCAGCTGGCTGGTCAGGATCAACCAGGAGGGAAGGGGGAGGGGCTGGCAGGTGGTTGATTTAAATGTGTCTTTTGGGAAGGGTGTGTAGGAACTAGGCAGCTCCTGACTGGATCCCCGTAAAGCCCAGCAGCAGAACCACTCACCTTACTGTCCATTTCTCAAGGGCCCAGTGCTAAAAGCATCTGATGTTTAATAGGGTTTGAACCAAGTCGTGAACACCAACGGTCTTACATGAAACATGAAATGGCCGCAAATAAACCTTTGCAGCAGTTCAAGAGACCTTCCATTTGAACAGAAGAGTACATATTCTTATATGGCGGTCAATTTATAATTGAATCCCACTAGTGATGTATAAATCTCTTCCTATAGACGGGTCTGACTATCCACACTGTGGATTTATGGGCTGTTCTATGGGGGCTTCAATTGGTTCCTCCACCATTTGGTTTTAGTGCTTTTTTCATTGCACTTGTTGGAGTCACACTCAGCCTTACGTGTTGGTCGTTACCAGAGGACCTTCCTTTTCTTCATGAATTTAATTGACCTTTAGCTCTTTGATACACAGGGAAAGCCTTTTTTATCAGCCATCAGAGCTGAGGGAATGGGGAAGTGGACATAGCTCATAAAGAGTGTGTCAGAGAGATTGCCATTGGTGCGGTGATTACTTCATAAGGGGGCGGGGCTGTGCTCTATTGGTGGACGCTGCGTTAATTAACAGGCTAGGCTGGTGAATAATTCATCCGAGCTCGTCAAATTCCTCTGTTAATGGAATGGTAATAGAAAGTGGTAATAGAAATGATATATATCTAAAATAATGACATAATTGAATCTTTAGTAGCACTGAATTCTCTCTCTTTCTCCACTCCCCCCTCCCTCCCGTGGTTGTAGACAGTCCGGAACTAAGCCACAGGGTCCTGAGAGCTGTGTGTGGTTGTGACACAGTCTTAATGGATAACTCATTAGAAATCTGAGTCCACCTGAGACCTGACCTTGTATGAGGTCTGGGGGAGGTACGGGCGAAGGGGAATAAGACAACCCTACTGATGTTAGAAGTCAACGACTCGGAGGATTCAACAGACTTTCTGGAACTTTCTGTGGTCTCACATTCTCAAGCTGTCTTTCTCAGGTTCTTGATTGTCTTTTTTTTGTGTTGACATTCAGGGTGTTGGTGTGTGTGTGTGTGTGTGTTACTGTGCATGCACGAACACGCACAAACTTGGCTTCCCCATATAGATTACAAGCTGTTCTCTGCAGGAAAACGCCACCAATCAGAATGATCGTATGGTCCACTGATGTCTGATCAATCTGAGCCTTCATTAAAAGCCTGCTAGTAGTCTGAAACCTTATATGATATCAATACCGCAGAGCCACATGTAGTCGTCTGGGCTGTTAGAGAGGGAGGCTGGCAGCTTGACTGGCTGTCCTGACACCACGGGCATTTAGCCACAGGATCAGTTTAGACTGCCTGGGGCACACACCCTCATGTGCCAAAACACATCCCTGGACAGACGGATGGGATGTCGCTGCTGTGTGGGGGAGCTGAGGGGGAGGGGGACGGGGGAGGGGACTGTTAGAGCGGGACAGTGACCGTTCACGATGGGGGTCACAGGAGTAGAGATTGTAGCGTGCGTGTGTTTGGAGTTCATGTTGCTTCGCATTGTTCCTGCTGTCTCATGCACCATCAACCAACTTTGACTTTTGGTTAGCTGAGGGGGGGAATCATTTTCACACCAGAAAAGACAGAAAAGACAGAAAATGGGTAAGAATTTGAATATACAGGTCAATTTTAATAAATCAGGCTGTTAATAAACTATGCGCAGGCTATATTGACTGAGCTCGCGGACTGGATCTTTTTCGTGGGCTGTATATTTTCCATCCTGTCCTTCTGGTAAGCAACACTCATGTAAAATATTTAACAAAACTCTGAAACACTGTTAATGAACCACTGTTTTGGGTGGTTCTTCACTGTTACTAAGGGAACATTGATGTGCCCATGAATTGGTTGAGGTCCCTCTGTTGTTGGCCTCTTCACGTTACCATCTCCCCTGCAGTCTTAACCCCCAGCGTGGTTCTGACAGGGTTTAGGGTGTGAGTTTCTAAGCCAAATAATCCACCGACAAAGACTGAAGAATGAGAGAGCGAAAAGGAGATTAGGACTGAGAATGGGAGTGAAGAAGCAAATAAGTGGTCTTTGTCGCTCCATTCCCTAATGGCAAGCTTAACAGCAGATAAGACTGTCCCGGCTGTGCACATTTCCATTAAGAGCCGCAGACAGGAAGGCAGACAGACAGTAAGGCAGACAGACAGGCTGAGCTGAGCACTTACAATACACTCTGCAGTTGACAGGAGATTATCCTTGTCCCTGTGAGAAGCTGTGGGATCTACAAGTGCCCCCCTGGGAAGAACATGGCACCCCTAAAAGACCTCTACTCTACTGTAGCCCACTGATAGATCTGTAGCACACTGATAGATCTGTAGCCCACTGATAGATCTGTAGCCCACTGATAGACCTGTAGCACACTGATAGATCTGTAGCACACTGATAGATCTGTAGCCCACTACAAGTTATTCTCCAGTAAGCCAGTGGCTGTTTACTGAAAGGCGAAACCAGTATTATCTGTAATCATCATTAAGTCATGGCCATTGGGAGTGGCCTCTCTCTGTGCTAATTTGATGACAGAAGAGAAATGGACAGTAATTAAAAGAAAACGAATGACAACATAAACCTTTTCCGCAGTGGTGCCTTGGCAACGACTTCACTGGAATCACGAGCCTGTTATCAGAAGACTGAATGTACGCCTGACGCAGCGGCTTGGGTCTCATGGCCATCACTTGTGTGGTTCCACCGAGGAGGTTTAGTCACTGTAACTAGTAGTGATCCAGGATGCCCACTGACTGGTGGCAGCACAAAACCAAATGTTTCACCTGTTGTTTTCTTGTTACCATGTAACACGCTGTGTGGGAGGCATCGCCAATATGACGTGTTGATCGTTCATCAAGTTGTCATGCCTACCAGCTCTGTCACGTCTTTCAGCTGTCAGCATGGCTCAATGAAATCCTCTAAAAGATGTCATCTCCTCCACACATAACCACCCAATGATAGTAGTATAACCCCCCTGATTCTCAATCAGCTGACGGTTTTACCCAATGTGAGAATAAACCCCATCCAGGCTAAAAACAGATGATTGTTTATAAATTACCATTTACCTCTCTATGGCAGAACCAGGCCCTGTTTGTGATTTTTCTACCACCTCCGAGTTCTTTTTGGGCATTCTCTGAGCATACCGCTGGGAAAAGGAGGGGGGGCTAAGTGTCCTGACCTTACTGGGTCATCTCACACAGTCGTGGCCTCTTTTGGGAATGCCCCAAACCGCCGCATTCACGGACCACCCCGCTCGCCCCGCATACCACCCTGTTGCCGATGGATACAGAGAACCAGGACGGAGAAAGAGCAGAAGACGAACTCCGCTGGTGCCAGAGGAAAGACAGCTGTGTTCACGGCTTCTGTTGTTCAGATGTTTTTGTGATATCACCAAATTACACAAAAACAAACACGTAGAAATGAGAGAGGTGTCAAATGCTTGCGGTTTGTTTTGTTGAGGGCGAGGAATACGGCAGAACTCTGACAGGGATGTACCTCTTGAGTTGTTTAATTTGAGTTAGTGAGAAAACCCACTGAGCAGTAGTTGGGATGTTCTCTAAATTCTCAGAACTCTCTGAGATAATTAGATGTCTCTCTGTGCTTTTGTACCGCTAATCACACTTCCAGCCGAATGAAGTCTGATATGCTGTTTCTTGTCAGTACTGCAAATTTGGAATCCACAGTCAGCCTGTCTGAGTTCTTTGTTATCACGTCTGTATTAATGCAATCACACGTTCGTCTTCTCATTTATGCAACAAACCATTCAGGCATCACTTCCCGTCTCATCACAAGGACAGTGCAAGATAACGTGCGAAATGGATGAACGGAGGGAGGAATGCGTGTTTGTGTGCTAGTTCTGTAACAACCGGAACAGAAAAAAGAAACACACACTCCTGAATGAATGATGTCCTAGGTGCTAAATGTATACGTCGATGCTGTATCTGCCTGTCCATGGCTCGCAGACACAGTGAATGCTGGTAATGAGTGTCCCCGGGGCTGCACTGACAGATACATGAAGACACGGACTCAGGATTCCGTCTTGCTGTGTTGATTTACTGACTCTGAAGTGACGGTAATTGTGCATCATTGAAGGGAACACCCAGTAGTAGAAGACAGGTTGTCTACCTCAAAGGAATGGAACTTACTGGCCACTATTCCCTCAGCTTAATAATGCATTGTCACAGAGGTGTAGTCACTGCAAACGCACTGATCCCAGTGCATTGTGGGCAATTTCCACTTGAGGACAGTCGTATAGTACTTTGCCATTGTGGCTTTGCCTCAATCAGGATTTTTGGAGATTCCCTATGTGAATTTTTTGCGTGAAGTTGATTTCTCTTGTTCAATATGACAATCAGAATTCAGTCATTGCATTACTGTGTCTGTTTCATTGAGTTGTGTGTGAGAACATGGGCGGGGCTACTGAGACAACTCCTTTTTGAGTAGTACAATTTTGAGCAGGAAAAGAGACTGAAAGGATCATTTGTGATCTACAGCTACCTGCTGTTATGGAAGGTTTTCTTCCTGGTATAATTAATTGCCTGATCTCAGCTGTTGATCAGGATGGAATCTTGGTCTGCCAAGGCTAAAACATGCTTTTGAGCCCTAGAGTCCTCTGTCAATCACTATGGAGGAAATATTGCCTGGTGCTTACACACACACACACACACACACACACACACACACACACACACACACACACACACACACTGGAACTGTGCAACACAACACTTTAATCTGTTATCTGTACATCTGTACCTGTTGCAGTGTTTGTGTATAACATGGGAAATAAGAGTGGCTAAATTTAAGCTTTTTTATAAGTAGACAGAGTTCATCAAAACTAGACAATATCTAAATTAAATATTTGCTTCGATTGTCTGCCCAGTTAGGTTGTGTCACTTTATACTCTAACTCTACTTTCTCACTCCTGCAGCATAATCCCTGTCAATAAAGGTTGTGTTTTGGTCCAGCCGACTGAAAGGTTGTGTTTTGGTCCAGCCGACTGAAAGGTTGTGTTTTGGTCATGCCGACTGAAAGGTTGTTTTGGTCATGCCTAATGAAAGGTTGTGTTTTGGTCCTATCAACTGTTATTTCATTCATTCATATCTAGGTGACGTGCTCCGGCTTAATTGGTAAATGTTCTCTGCATTGATTTAGTGAGGGATCATTGTTTAACGGCAATCATATTAGTGTTCCTTGATTGAGAAGTACAGTATTGATTTACAGGTCATTTTAATCCATTAGTAGTGGCCTCACAGAATCTATTTGTAATGCAGATTTCTCTCTTGAGTACTATTATCAACAGTGTGATATCTATAGTCCATGGTGTACTGGATTTTACATGGAAAATAGGTTATTAAAAGCCATCACTGCGACTCTCTCTACAGTAGTTACATATTATCATGTAAATGCTTGTTCCAGTTCTTTACAGTATTCAGCATCCTAAACTCCACCCTCCCCCACCAAATATTTCTTAAAACACTGTCTCTCCCCTCAAAGAGTTACTCTAAACATTAAGGCATGCCGTTGCACAATTTGCATCTGAATACCAACCTTTGTGGGTAAATTCAAGGGTCCTTGGAGAGTTTGCTCATTCTGTGCACATTGCAGCTTTACAATCCAATGGGAACAAAGTCACACATTCTCCAAGGCCTGCCAGGCTCAATTATGACCAAAGGAATCTGGTTGGTAGTTATTCCAATATGCTACATCCTAGACTGGGATGTATGGTGGACATTGCTAGGCGTTTCATTAGATTGTTTTTGCATCAGAGGATGATGTAGACAGTGAAGTGATCTATTTCGATTTCACTGAACTCTATTTGAAATCCTTGTACTGAAAATCCAGTCATTTTGTGGAAAAAAAATGTGTCAGCCTAGAGCAGAAGCTCTCGTTTGCTTTGTTCTATCCAGACAATGCCTTGAGCGTGTTCTCTCCCTCTTTTTCTCTCTGTCACTCTGTTCTATCTGTCGCTCTCTCTGTCACTCTGTCCTGTCTGTCTCTCCCATCTGTCACTCTGTCCTGTCTGTCTCTCCCATCTGTCACTCTGTCCTGTCTGTCTCTCCCATCTTTCACTCTGTCCTATCTGTCTCTCCGGTCTGTCACTCTGTCTGTCTGTGTCTGTTGGTACTGGAATGTTGGTTGGGGCAAACACAGTCTAGTTTGTGTTTCTGGGGTCTTACATTTTTTATTTGGCTTTATGAGTCAGAGGTGATCTCTCTCTCTCTCTCTCTCTGTCTCTCTCTGTGTGTCTGTTGGAACGTTGCTTGGGGCAGACTCAAATCTAGTTAGCATTTCTGGTCTTCTCCATATTTTATTGACACGATGAGTCAGGGAGGTGATTAAATATGAAGAAACGTAGGGACCGAATTAGTCGTCTTGTACATTACGTATCGGTATTCTGGTTATCCTCATTGTCTTATATTCAGGCTTTCTCACCCTGTTCCAAGGGCATCGCTTGCTCAATGTGGCACATCAAGCAAACAAAATATTTTATTCATAGAAAAATTGATGTCTTGATGTTTTGTTACGAGCTAAGACATTTTTTTACATCTGCGTAGAGACATTTCTTTAATGTGTCTGTCTCTTTGGTGTCTGTCTCTCCTGTGTCTGTCTCTCCTGTGTCTGTCTCTCCTGTGTCTGTCTCTCTGGTGTCTGTCTCTCCTGTGTCTGTCTCTCTGGTGTCTGTCTCTCCTGTGTCTGTGTCTCTGGTGTCTGTCTCTTCTGTGTCTGTGTCTTGGTGTCTGTCTCTCCTGTGTCTCTCATTGGTGTCTGTCTCTCCGGTGTCTGTCTCTCCGGTGTCTGTCTCTCCGGTGTCTGTCTCTCCGGTGTCTGTCTCTCCTGTGTCTGTCTCTCTGGGGACACCATGTGACCCCTACACTCCCCTCTGGTTCACCATGGAAGCCCATAGTCTTACATCGTTTTGTGGTCATAACATTTATAATTAATCTTTCTCCATAAAATACAAGCATGAACATTTCATCAGAAAATGGAGTGTTGAACATTTTTTTATCTTAACCTTCTTTACAAGAGGATTCTGGTGAGTTGTTTCCTGTGCTGCACTTTTTTTGTTACCAAACTACAGACCACACTGAAATAACTTGGGATGAAGGTCATTGATTATCAACATGCTTAATAAAACAACTGTGTTCACTCTTTTCCTCTTGGTTTTTCTCACTCACTCACTCACTCACACACACACACACACACACACACACACACACACACACACACACACACACACACACACACACACACACACAACCTCACTGTTTCTTTTGTTGTGAGTTATTTTGAGATCTGTTTAAATGTACTAATGCTGTGGTTTGTGCTTCTGTCTGAATGCTAATTGTCTGCCGAGGTGTCAGTTCCACTGGGTTTAAATCCTCAAACTAGAGCACTCTGAATACTTCAGTAAGCATTATGAACAACAAACCATTGCTCAATACACTCAAGGCCTTGTTGATGTTTACACATAAAGTAATAAAAATATCCAATATGGCTCTTAAAAAGACATGCTTTTGCCTATAGGAGGGATTGTAAAAGTCATTGCTAATGTATGTAGATTTCCAAGATGAGAAAAACACACAATCTGCGTACTAAAAAAGAAACAAGAAACCAGGCAAGCCTAATTCAGCCGGCCCGAAATTAAAAGTGATGAATGTAGTTGTCCTCCCTGGATTCGAACACAGATCTCCCACGTAAGAGGCTTTATCTTTAACCCCTACGCCACACGTGTCAAGAGATAGTATAGCATTTCAACATTAGATCATTTTGTCACACATTAACATTATACCAAGTTTGAATATTTCGCTAGACATCATTAAGCATTGTGTTAAATTGACAAACGTTTCTTATTAAGTTTACCTCCACCACAAATAGCATCTTTGAACTGTATGGCTTTTGCTGTTTTAACAGCTTATTAGCCGTTCGTGAATGACATTGATACAATAACTATCAATATAGGTGACGATAACTGACTTTTTCGTCAAGTGAAAAGTCGAGAGAATCGTGTAGCCAGTGAAGTTTTTGTCTATCCTGAACAAATCCTAATGCATAATTCGAAAATCCACCAGAAATAGTCGCAAATACAACAGTAAACAGTTTTATTTTAGGTTTCCTATAACGTAGCTACTGACGGTTGTAGCCAGCAAAGTGTTTGTCTATCCTGAACAAATCCTTTTTTGCCACTGGCTGTTTTAACAGCTTATTAGCCATACGTGAATGACATTGATACAGTAACTATCAATATAGGTGACGATAACTGACTTTTTCGTCAAGGGAAAAGATGAGAGAAACGTGTAGCTAGCGAAGTTGTAGTCTATCCTGAACAAATCCTAATGCATAATTCCTTTACTTGTGACAGGAATTGAACGCAGAACCTGTTGTTTGCTAGCCCGCGTCTCTAACCACTACGCTATTTAACAAGGGTCGTTTGGTCGGTCAGTCTTCTAGGCCGCCTCTGCTTACGCGGTCCGGCAAAAAATATTGAAGTGGAAGTAAGACTTTTTGTTTTTTAGTGATTGGATCTGACCTATCGTTTAACACTCTGGTCTCAGGAGAATAGTACTGTCCAGTTCTCACTGATCTGCATTGCAACACGTGATTAAATCAGGAATTGAGCTAGAGGTTTCTTGTGAAAGATGTGGATGTACTCTTCCCTGTCATGAGAAGCCATCGTTTGGATCCGCTTTTAAACGTACTAGAGAAAACCTGTTAATGCTGCTGCTGCACATCAAACAGTCCACCAACGTGGAAACCCTCTAATTATCTACATGATGTTAACGGGTAATGGCAGCGTTGTGGACAAGGCCAATCCAATGTTTGGCAACAGAGCAGTTTGTTTGGTTATAGAGTTACTTGTTTTGGTTTTCGTGCCGTGGCAGTGATGTGAAAGGACAGATGAAGAGAGCGGTGCGGAGCGGCAGAAGAGTTGGGAGAATTTAAAACGGCGTGCCCTCCGGGTCAGCGTCTTATCTGTTCCCCTGAGAGGGAACAATGCCCAGGGAGTGAGACAGAGAGAGGCAGGAATAAAAGCAGACAAAAGGCAGCTGTGTGCGCGTGCGTGATGTGTGCGCGTCCGCACTCGGCTTCAGAGAGGGTGGGGTGGACGGGCACGTAATGTGTGTGAGAGATGCTTGAGTGGCATTGGGGACACCGTGTGAGTGTGTTTTCGAATCAGGAAGTAAACAGACTGAAGCTGCTTGGCTACGGGTACAGCTTGGCACCTAGTGGTGTGTTTTTCAAAAGAACATCCCCGGGATTCCTCCCTGGGAAGAGGGCCAGCGGGGAGGGGATGGAAGGGGGTGGCCGTCCCTCCTCTGGAATACCAAAGCGCAAAACAGACTTTTTTTTCAGACTGATGGACTTGGTGAGTTTCCTTTTTATTTTTGAAGCTAGACATATTTAAAGGCTATTGTCTGGCTCTGTGTAGGATACTCTGGAAGTGTGTTGCATTTGTGTGTGTGTGTGTGCATGAGTGTGTGTGTGGCGCTCCATTGTCCCGTAGTCAATAGCGTCCCAGTGAGGAGGTTGTTGTTGAGTGTGTTGCCTCCCGGCGGAGGGTTGTCGCTGTGTGTTCTACAGGTTTCATGCTGTGGGTCATGTTCTCCCTGGAGACCAACAACGTGGAGGAAACACAAGCCACTCCATCAGGGAAGAACCTGTCAATGCTCTCAGTCAGCACTGCTGTTCCTTCATTGTCAGTGAGGCTCGTTCCCGTTGTGGCAGCTTAATAGTAATGCTAATACAAATAACTTTCTGACTCTGAAAGCTGAGAGCAAACATAATTTCTATTCACCAAAGTATCCACTTTAAACTTCAAAGCGCTTCCCAGTTGAGTTAGTGCTTCCCAGTTGACACAGCTTCCCAGATGAATTAACGCTTCCCAGCGATCTGAGGCATTTTGTCACATCACCAAGCTGACCACCGCAACACAACATTTGACAGCAGCAATATTCAGTATTCATGGTTCTTCTCCCCTCAAAACATGCAGTCAAGCCTCCTTCGATCTTCCCGTATCACGCTGTTTCGTTCATTCCTGTTAAATATCATCATCCCTTCTTTCACACTCTCCTTTCTTTCACCTCTGCATGGCTCCACCCCCCCATGCTCTCTCCGGGTGATGAGTGAGCGCTGGCCCCTGGTCCAGGTCCATTAGACCCTGACTGGCAGCCATGTGTTCGTCAGCAGAGATCATTACACCCAACCAATGACACTGCTCTAATGCTTCATTAATTATTGATTAACGAGGGGGGGTGGGGCATTTGTATGGAAGAGGGCCCTGTAATGACTCTGCCAGGCTCACATCTGCTCAGCAGAGTCAGTGGGAGAGATGCAGTTCAGAGAGGAATACTCTGATGACCGTACAGCAGAGTTTGTCGCCCACTCCCATTACACCTAGTGTCATTGTGACTGCACAGCTAGCGGACGGTAGGGGTTTGTGAGGCATGTGCGGTTTTGGCCCGGTCTCATCCATCTGTCTGTCAGGTGGACTGAAGGAGCGACTGTGGAAGACGGCCGTGCCGCACTGAGGAACGGGTACTTAGAACCATGGCAGGATGGAGCCTCTTCCTCCTCTTCTTGGGGGTGGTATCCCTGGCCCAGGGCTCCTCTTTCCCCTCCGGCCAACGCCACCGCGCCCGTCTGCAGAGGGACCGCCAAGCCCGCAACAACGTCCGCCCCAACATCATCCTCATCCTCACCGATGACCAGGATATTGAGCTAGGTAAGACGGCGCAGGACTAGCTGTGTGTCAGGGTTGGCTAGGTTACTTTTAAATGTAATCCGTTACAGTTAATTGTTACCTGTCCACAATTGTAATCAGCGATGTAACTTTGGGATTACTCAAACTCAGTAACGTAATTGATTACATTTACTTACTTTTGTTTAGAGACATTACAAAAGAAAATGTAATGTTATCAATTGAGCAACATCGAACATCTATCATTTAGCATTAGCATTTAAATTGCAGGTCATAAATCGATTTAGAATTTTACTTAAAGAGTTTCTAAACCATTGCTTTCTATTTCAATAATAATAACATTGGATGTATTTGCCTACTCTGTTATTTTTCCTCATGGATGATTTTTATGAAAACATAAAAATAAATAAATGCTACTTTGCAACACCAGGGTTGGAATGCCAGTTGCAGATTAGCCCAAAGGTCCCAATGGAGGGTGATGCGATTGTCCAGGACCTTACTGGTTGAGCAAGCAGCATGATAAGAACCCGAGGGGATTGGATGGGTTGTGGAGGACTAATATCTCGACATTGACTGTTCCGAGTCTGCTGGAAGTTGCTGCAAGAAACTGAGTCAAAAATGGGGGGGAAATAAAAATGCAATAGCATACATTGACCTGTATTAAGTTGGTGTATTAGTCTAATAGTTTACATTTTTGTTTGTGAGGCTTCAATATCTTAATAATAAATTCCATTCCATTGCATGTGTCTGATTTATAATGTTTCAGTAAAATATTGATCAGCTCAAAAAGTCTATTGTGCTAACAAAAATGCATCCATAGTAGATATTTCTGTATTTTCTTTATGGAATTGTAAACAGGCATGCTACATTTTGTACAAGCCAAAACTGTAGATTGTAATTGCTTTGCAGTCACAAATGTAGATATCCATGCCCACATTTGCGCGCTATACAACACAGGCCTAAGAAGCATATAAACTTTTATTATGAAGCACATAAAGAGGCGTCATGAGGCCTGTTATTTTTTGTGTATCCCCGGGTCTTTTGATCCAGTTCTAAAAATAGATTAACATTTTTATGGGTCTATTTTACCTTGATTGAACACGCAACATGTCATAATTATTTCACTTACTCATTCTTTTTTAATTTAAAAGTAATCTAATCTTTTAAAGTATCTGTAATTCGATTACAGTTTGCATGAATTTGGATTACAGTTGCTGTTTTTTGGAATCAGTTACTTGTAATGGATTACACGTAATCTGTTACTCCTCAACCCTGCGTGTGCGCGTGTGTGTAGGCTATGTGTTCTGTCAGTGTTACTTAGAAGAAGGAGATCATGTCAGTGTTTCCTCTTGGCAGCATTCAACATTTAACCAATCAAAGTCAAGTACCACATGGTCAACTCCAGTATTGGCATGGTGTGAGTGGCCAATGACATCCATTGTCTGAGAAAAGCTGGCCATCTCCCTGAACATTTAAGCCCTTAAACTGCGTACTGGACTGAAGTGCCATATAATAGCCTCACAGAAACCCTTTGTCCTGCTCTGATTGCTGGTGAGAAAACCATTGAAATCCAGGAATTTATGGTCAAGCATCTGTTCCACAAAACTGGCATAATCCTGAAAAGCCTCTAGGACAGAGTTAAAATGAACCAAACTTCAAAGGAAAATGTTCTCTCTCTCTCTTACTCTCTTTCTCTATGTCTATATTTTGGCATCTATCCTTACTATCTCTCCCTCCCTGTCTCCGTCTCTCCGCATTACCCTCCCTCAATACATCTTCCTCTGTCTCTCTCCGTCCGTCTCCCTCTCTCTCTCTCCTCCAGGTTCAATGCAGGCCATGAATAAGACTCGGCGTATCATGGAGCAGGGAGGCACCCACTTCTCCAATGCCTTCTCCACCACTCCCATGTGCTGCCCGTCGCGCTCCTCCATCCTGACAGG
Organism: Esox masquinongy; assembly: GCA_016801175.1. NCBI lineage: Eukaryota > Metazoa > Chordata > Actinopteri > Esociformes > Esocidae > Esox > Esox masquinongy. Next base: position 8,713 of record JACXGI010006223.1, on the reverse strand, counting down.
GAAGTACGTCCACAACCACCACACCTTCACCAACAACGAGAACTGCTCCTCACCGTCCTGGCAGCTGCACCACGAGCCCCACACCTTCGCTGTGCACCTGAACAACTCCGGCTACAGGACCGGTGAGTCAAGTACACACACACACACACACACACACACACACATCTTGTCACACAGAGAGTCACTTTGTACTTATCCCCCCTCTTCCACCAGCCTTCTTTGGGAAGTATCTGAATGAGTACAACGGCTCCTATGTTCCCCCTGGCTGGAGGGAGTGGGTGGGGCTGGTCAAGAACTCTCGCTTCTACAACTACACCCTGTGCAGGAACGGTGTGCGCGAGAAGCACGGCAGCGACTATCCCAAGGTTCCCTTCTGTTTTTCGTTTTATCCCCCCCGTAACGATGAAATGCGCCTGACTCAGATCACCACTTTAACCCTCCCCTGTTGTCAATGCAGTGACGCGACGCATTGAACCAAGTCAAAACGCTGGTATGAGACGCGTCTCTGCGTCTTCCCCTGTTCCTGTTACACCTCACGTCAGTCGGTTTTAAAGCTCACTTGCTTTCACAGGACTACCTCACAGACATCATCACCAACGACAGCATCAGTTACTTCCGCTCGTCCAAGAGGACGTACCCCCATCGGCCGGTGATGATGGTCCTGAGCCACGCTGCCCCCCACGGGCCGGAGGACTCCGCACCACATTACAGCAGCGCTTTCCCTAACGCCTCGCAGCACATGTAAGGATAGACCACGCGCGCGCACGCACACGCACACACTTATTTGAGAGAGGATACAGCGTGCCAGTGTATGCCTCAGAAATAAGTATGCCCATTGCACACTTCAGACTGGCATGGTTAAGAGAGTTTCATACGCTGATCCCCCATCCCTCTCATGGGCCCTCTGGGAGATCCTGGGAGGCCGTAATGAGCCTGTGTCTTTGGTTAATCGTCTTCTCTACAAGTGAATCCCACAAGCATCATTAATCTAAAGACAGACGCTACCGTGGGTACACACTGATTATGTTTAGCCCATGCTGTTTTAATGTCAACTTTTAATTGCTTTTTCTCAGTAATCTGCACTGGTGACAGCACAGGGATGATGTCACTGGTCCTTCGATATGTTTCTCTCCGTCCCTCCTGAAAAGCGTTTTATGTCCACGTTACAGGGACTTCTCCACCCTCTGTTCAAATGTGTTTTTGGGGCCACAGATGATTAGATTTTTTATCAAGTCAAATCGATATGTGGTAAATGGGAAAAATGCTGTGCTTCCAAAAACCTCATTGGATATTTAGCGGTGTGTTTATTGTGAAATAATTTTGGGTTCTTAATTATTAAGGTTCTCTGTTCCGTAGTGAATATTGATTAAGCGGTCCTTATGGTGCTAGCTGGTATTGATCAGCCTGGCAGTCGGTTCTCCCTGGGGGGTTTATATGCCTCTGATTTAGCATTACGTAATTATTTGTTTCGTGCTTTACTTTGTGGTGCCGGTACAATGTATTTTTAAATGTAATTATTCTATGAATTTCTTGTTTTCTTATGTTAAATTGAAGAAACCATTATTTTCACAGAATTGTTAGTTTATTTTAGTGACTTCTAATAAAATATATTGGAAACACAAAACAATGAAGCATCCAGCATCGTGGTAACAGAACGTCTCAGTACAGATGCTCCTCTTCTGAAGGGTAAATAAACTAGCAGCTTCTACATTGTTGTAATGTCATAAACAGATTTCTCTCTGATTTCTTGGGGTTTAATTGGTGTTCCTCTGTCTCGGGCTCTTGGTAAAACAGTATGGCTGTTTCACGGCAGGAAAAACAAAGAAGATAATGCAGATATGTGTATGCATGCCAGTGCCTTCTCCTGATTGTGTATTGCCTCCTGTCGCAGAACCCCGAGCTACAACTACGCCCCGAACCCGGACAAACACTGGATCCTTCGCTACACCGGTCCGATGAAGCCCGTCCACATGCAGTTCACCAACATGCTGCAGCGCCGGAGAATGCAGACCCTCCTGTCCGTGGACGACAGCGTGGACAAGGTGGGTGAGACGAACGCCGACCGGCTAACCTCTCCTCGTTCTGACCGTTGGTGTTCCGTGACCCGTGTCGCCGTGTCGCCCTCAGCTGTACAACATGCTGGTGGAGACGGGAGAGCTGGACAACACCTACGTCATCTACACGTCGGACCACGGCTACCACATCGGTCAGTTCGGCCTGGTCAAGGGCAAGTCCATGCCCTACGAGTTTGACCTCCGCGTGCCCTTCTATATACGAGGTCCCAACGTGGAGGCAGGAGCCATGTGAGTGACGCCGCAAGTATTTGGACAGTACTCTTACCAATGCAAAGGCTTTGGGCTCTTAGAAAGGCTCTATTAGATGTCCAACACAGCACTGACCACCGTCTCTCCCTGCTCTGGTGTCCTGTGCAGTAACCCTCACATGGTTCTCAACATTGACCTGGCTCCCACGCTGCTGGACATGGCCGGAGCAGCTGTCCCCTCAGACATGGACGGCAAGTCCATCATCAAACTTTTGGACACGGACAAATCTGTCAACAGGTACAGAGGGGTCGCGGCTTGATTTGCATGTCTTGGACTTAACATGGTGTACGCTCCGTGACTCTGCTCTCTGCCCCCCCCCCCCCCCCCCCCCCCCCCCCCCCCCCCCCCCC
>JACXGI010006222.1:0-42938 GCA_016801175.1 Esox masquinongy | reverse complement strand
GATCGACTCCATGCCACGCCGCATTGCTTCAGTAATTCAGGCAAAAGGAGCCCCAACTAAGTATTGAGTGCTGTACATGCTCATACTTTTCATGTTCATACTTTTCAGTTGGCCAACATTTCTAAAAATCCTTTTTTTGTATTGGTCTTAAGTAATATTCTAATTTTCAGAGATACTGAATTTGGGATTTTCATTAGTTGTCAGTTATAATCATCAAAATTAAAAGGAATAAACACTTGAAATATATCAGTCTGTGTGGAATGAATGTATACATTACACAGGTTTCACTTTTTTAATGGAATTACTGAAATAAATCAAGTTTTTGATGATATTCTAATTTTATGACCAGCACCTGTATATACAGTGAGGGAAAAAAACATTTGATCCCCTGCTGATTTTGTACGTTTGCCCACTGACAAAGAAATGATCAGTGTATAATTTTAATGGTAGATTTATTTGAACAGTGAGAGACAGAATAACAACAAAAAAATCCAGAAAAACACATGTCAAAAATGTTATAAATTGATTTGCATTTTAATGTGTGAAATAAGTATTTGATCCCCTCTCAATCAGAAAGATTTCTGGCTCCCAGGTGTCTTTTATACAGGTAATGAGCTGAGATTAGGAGCACACTGTTAAAGGGAGTGCTCCTAATCTCAGTTTGTTACCTGTATAAAAGACACCTGTCCACAGAAGCAATCAATCAATAAGATTCCAAACTCTCCACCATGGCCAAGACCAAAGAGCTGTCCAAGGATGTCAGGGACAAGATTGTAGACCTACACGAGGCTGGAATGGGCTACAAGACTATCGCCAAGCAGCTTGGTGAGAAGGAGACAACAGTTGGTGCGATTATTCGCAAATGGAAGAAACACAAAAGAACTGTCAATCTCCCTTGATCTGGGGCTCCATGCAAGATCTCACCTCGTGGAGTTGCAATGATCATGAGAACGGTGAGGAATCAGCCCAGAACTACACGGGAGGATCTTGTCAATGATCTCAAGGCAGCTGGGACCATAGAGACCAAGAAAACAATTGGTAACACACTACGCCGTGAAGGACCGAAATCCTGCAGTGCCCGCAAGGTCCCCCTGCTCAAGAAAGCATATGTACAGGCCTGTCTGAAGTTTGCCAATGAACATCTGAATGATTCAGAGGAGAACTCGGTGAAAGTGTTGTGGTCAGATGAGACCAAAATCGAGCTCTTTGGCATCAACTCAACTCGCCGTGTTTGGAGGAGGAATGCTGCCTATGACCCCAAGAACACCATCCCCACTGTCAAACATGGAGGTGGAAACATTATGCTTTGGGGGTGTTTTTCTGCTAAGGGGACAGGACAACTTCACCGCATCAAAGGGACGATGGACGGGGCCATGTACCATCAAATCTTGGGTGAGAACCTCCTTCCCACAGCCAGGGCATTGAAAATTGGTCGTGGATGGGTATTCCAGCATGACAATGACCCAAAACACACGGCTAAGGCAACAAAGGAGTGGCTCAAGAAGAAGCACATTAAGGTCCTGGAGTGGCCTAGCCAGTCTCCAGACCTTAATCCCATAGGAAATCTGTGGAGGGAGCTGAAGGTTCCAGTTGCCAAACATCAGCCTCGAATCCTTAATGACTTAGTGAAGATCTGCAAAGAGGAGTGGGACAAAATCCCTCCTGAGATGAGTGCAAACCTGGTGGCCAACTACAAGAAACGTTTGACCTCTGTGATTGCCAACAAGGGTTTTGCCACCTAGTACTAAGTCATGGTTAGCAGAGGGGTCGAATACTTATTTCACTCATTAAAATGCAAATCAATTCATAACAATTTTGACATGCGTTTTTCTGGATTTTTTTGTTGTTATTCTGTCTCTCACTGTTCAAATAAACCTACCATTAAAATTATAGACTGATCATTTCTTTGTCAGTGGGCAAACGTACAAAATCAGTAGGGGATCAAATAATTTTTTCCCTCACTGTATATACAAATATATCTCATGAATGTGCATACTTGAAGAAATATTGTTAATTTCAAGTATTTTAGTTAACGACTATTTCTGCAGCAGCAGCGCTTGGATGGCATATCAATTGTTTGCCTATGGGGGAAATCTGCACCCACTAGATAATTCATTTTACAGCGCAATGTTGATGAACCATGTCTGTATGTATTGTTGAACATAGTTCTGAATATCATGCATTGCCTATGTAGCGGACGTCCTAGTGAATAATTCGTCTTGGCAATGCCACTGTTCTTGAAAAAAGAGAGATTGGACAAGATAAACTGTACAAAAGACAAACAAGTTGCAGCATCAAATTACATTGGACAAAGAAAAGCAATATATATATATATATATCAACAAACTATGTGTTGATAAGCAACTGTTTGCTAATGTTAGGTTTCAGTTAAGAATAATGTTTAGGTTAAGGTTAGGATAAAGGTTTAGGTTAGCAGATAGTTAAAATGTTACTGATAGTAAGTTCAGTGGATATAAAAAGTCTACACACCCCTGTGAAAATGCCACGTTTTTGTGATGTAAAAGAATGAGACAAAGATAAATCATGTCAGAACTTTTTCCAATTTTAATGTGAACATCAGTATAATGTGAACAATTCAATTGAAAAACAAACTGAAATCTTCAAGTGGGAAAAATGAAAAATAAAAACCTTACAATAACCTGGTTGCGTAAGTGTGCACACCCTCTTATAACTGGGGATGTGTTCAGAACTAACCAATCACATTCAAACTCATGTTAAATAGAAGTCATTACACACCTGCCATCATTTAAAGTGACTCTGATTAATCACAAATAAAGTTCAGCTGTTCTAGTAGGATTTTCCTGACATTTTCTTAGTTGCATCTCAGAGCAAAAGCCATGGTCCGCAGAGAGCTTCCAAAGGTGATCTGAAGAGGGCTGTGCACAGGAGATGTCCTCGCAATCTGACAGATTTGGAGCGCTTTTGCAAAGAAGAGTGGGCAAATATTGTCACATCAATATGTGCCATGCTAATAGACTCCTACCCAAAAAGAATGAGTGCTGTAATAAAATCAAAAGGTGCTTCAACAAAGTATTAGTTTAAGGGTGTGCACACTTATGCAACCAGGTTATTGTGAGTTTTTTATTTATTTTTTTTCCCTCTCAAAGACTTCAGTTTGTTTTTCAATTGAATTGTTCATGTTATTGGTCACATTAAATGTGGAAAAAGTTCTGACATGATTTATCTTTGTCTCATTCTTTTACATCACAAGAACCTGGCATTTTAACAGGGGTGTGTAGACTTTTTATATCCACTGTAGATAATCAGTATAGTATATAGAGAAAGCTTTTGTGACTCAAAAATAAAGTGTTACCAAATTCGCAAAAACTTGTATTAACTGCAATTATTTGTATAGTTGAATCCACTAAGAATACCTCTTGAATCTTTCAAGCTAAAGTCACCAAACACATTTTGTTTCACATGTTTATGCTAGCCCAACATCCAGTTCACAAATAAATGTAAACTACAGTATTAATATCTACATTTGCATAAATAAACAGGTTTAACATTGTTTTGTGTGACCAGTGTAACACAGTTTGGAAAATAAAATTTTACAGATTTCTTTATTTACAAAAACTTGTGTGAAACAACTGTTGTAAGGACATGAAGATACTTGTCAGCTTGGCCACAGTAGTTCTAGATTATTTGGACATACCATGACAGGACAAATGTGTTTTTTACACTTTGACTGCTTTGTGCATTGATGATTTAGCAGAATAGGAGTGTGTGCATTGGGTGAGAGTTTTCTTTTACAAGGCGTGTGTGCATTGGGTGAGAGTTTTCTTTTACAAGTTTTTCTTTTACAGACGCATGTGGGGATGACTGAGACACATCACAGAATACAAAGGGAGAAATAGCAATGATGCAAGTCCCACCGCCTGGCACCCTGACAAGCTTAACTCCTTCTATGCACGGTTTGAGGCGACCAACACAATTCCTTCAGTGAGGCTTGCTGAGGACCAGGACGACTACACTCTATCCCTAACCAAGGTAGACATGAGGAGAGTTTTTAAAAAAGTAACCCGTCGGAAGTCACCAGGGCCAGATGGCATCCCAGGCCGTGTTCTGAGGGGGTGCGCTGACCAACTAGCATTTTCATCTCCATATTCAACCTCTCCCTGTCCCTGTCTGTAGTCCCCTCCTGCTTCAAACAGACCACCATCGTCCCTGTACCAAACAAACCTTCCAACACCTGCCTGAACGACTAGCACTGACCTCCACCATCATGAAGTGCTTCGAGCGGCTGGTCAGAACTCACATCTGCTTCACATTCCTGACTCCTTGGACCCCTTTCAATGTGCATACCGCCCCAATAGATCTACGGATGATGCCTTCGTCCTGACGACACACACCGCCCTGCAATTGGATCTTGGACTTCCTGACGGGCAGACTCCAGGTGGTGAGAATGGGAAACCTCACCTCCTCTACACTGACCCTGAGCACTGGAGCCCCACAGGGCTGCGTACTCAGTCCTTTCCTGTACTCCCTGTTAACGCATGACTGTGTGGCCACACATGGCTTCAACATCATCCTCAAATTCGCGGATGACACTACCATCCTGGGTCTCATCTCCAACAACGATGAGACCGCTTAGAGAGGAGGTAAGGAACATGGCTACATGGTGCCAGGACAACAACCGCTCTCTCTCTCAATGTCTGCAAGACTAAAGAGATGATCATGGACTTCAGGAAGCGGCAGAGGGGCTGCCGCTTCCTGAAGCTCCATCGATGCCCCCATACACATAGATGGAGCTGAAGTGGAGAGTCTCTGAATGTAAGGTTCTCGTGAGTTCATCAAGGATGACCTCACCTGGTCCAGACAAGCGAACTCGGCAGTGAAAACTGCCCAAAAATGACTATACTTCCTGAGGAGACTCAAGAAGTTTGGCATGTCTGCAAAAACACCCAACAACTTCTACAGGTACGCCATTGAAAGCATCCTCCCAGGCTGCATTACTGCCTGGTACGGCAGCTGCTCCGCTGCAGAACGCAAGTTCCTACAGAGGTTGGTAAAGCCTGCGGAGCGCATCATCAGCTGCCATCTCCCCTCCGTCCAAGGTAGCGTCTGGTAGACGCTACTGGAGCATCGGAGCACGTACTTCCAGAAAAACATTTTTTTCCCTCAGGCCATAAGGCTCCTCAACGAGTAACACTGACCCATGATCATACTGATCACACACAAACATTCCAGATGCTCTGATGTCCTTTCAGGTACTTTTAATGGGCATTAGAATATTCCTTTGCATGTATCATTCATAAGCATATTACACTCATATGTATCTATAATACTCAATACTTCTAGCATACTGTTCATACTCCCCCATCCTACTCTTTCAAAACTAATGCTAGTTTACATTTTTTATGTATACTACTTCCATAGTTGCCATATCGACAATATTCAATACTACTACCAATATTGCTGCTAGTTTACAGTACTCTTTATAAACTGCTACACTATTCATAAGCTTATTGCACTCATATGTATCTATAACACTCAATAACTCTACCAATTGCACTCTGTTATCTATACTACTGCCATACTTGCCATATCTAAATGTCCAATAATACTACCCAGATTGCTGCTATATCAATAATACTACCCAGATTGCTGCTAGTTTACAGTACTCTTTTTAAACTGCTGCTAGTGTACAGTGTTCTGTATATTGTTGCTTTATTTTATTATTATTTTCTGTCTAGCTATATTTTGGCTTACACACTCTTCTTCACTCTCACTACGTAGTTGTTGGGTGCCATGTCACAAGAATTTCATTGTGCAGGATGACGCTGTGTTGTTCGGTGTGTTTGACAAATAAACCTTGAAACTTGACTGTAATCCTCACTTCCAAGAAACAACTATGCTAGCACATTCTGTATAAAAATGTAATTTGACTCAGAATAGTGTAACAACACGATTTGGAAAAATTTTAATATTACAATAACCTATTTTCCCATACATCATCTGTATTGCCTGCCACTGACATGATACAATGGCATGTCCATCTCTTTAAATAATTTACACTGCGCACTCAAAACATTTGTATTAATAAAGTATAAATAGCCCACGCTATAGATAATACACCACAAGTACACTTACTTTTTTTTATAAAGAACTGAATGACTCAGTCTCTAACAAAAAATGTTGGGTAATAATTCATTTTACGTATGTGTTATAGACTTTGTGTGTAGACTTTTTATAGACTAGAATTTTCTTACTGGCATTGTAAAGAATTCTCTTGCAATGCATGTCAATAGTATTCACCCCATTTTGACTGATTACATTTTTTCACATTTTATTGTGTGACAACATGAAATCATAATGAATTTAATTTGTTTTTGCCACTGATTAACACAAAAAAGTCGAAAAAGTTAAAAAAACAAAATGAAAGCCATTGTATTTTCTCTGTTTTGACTTTGTGTCTGGACACTGGTAAAGGGGGGATCCTAATTAACTAAATACTATCCTGTATCATAGCCGCGGGAAGATGTTTTGATCAGGAAGTCCTCTTGGCTGACCCTTGCGGAGCTGTTGAATAATTATCTCAATAGCACACCACAGTACACCTAGGAGCTATTGCGAAGGAAGCAAATCAGTAGAACGAATGGCAGATAATACAATCACAAGAATGACTTTGAGAATCTTGGCAGCGGTGTTACAAAATACCCAGAACCCCCTACCTCCCGTGTCCATGCCCTGTGCTTGCTCCCTTTTCTATACCTACAAATGTGAGTCCCCTCAAATAATTCCCAGAGAGATGGATCTGTGCAGGATAGTCCCAACATTCTGTTTTCCGCTATTACCTGGCTCCTAAAGCTCACCACATGGTCAGAGTAGGTTATTCTATAAAATATCAATCACTTCAAATCCACCATTGTCGAGTCCGTTAATGGAGTGGAGGTGGTGTGCGTTGTTGTGGAAACAGTGGGCACAGTGTGCAGTGGCCACAGGCAACACCTTGGAAAAGTTTGAGAAGTCCACACTGTACTTGCCTTCTTTGGTGCGGGAGATGATGGGCTCAAATTTGTAGCCCCACAAGATCTCCTGAGGAAGGAAAGAAGTTCTGACCTGGCAGGCAAAGCTGGTGGACTCAGCTTTGCTGTCCAGAAAGACTACCAGCTCAAACTCCTGCTTAGGGAGAGTGTCCTTTGTCATCTCAAAGAAAGGGCTGGCCTTGTCAATCACGTGGTAGAGTGTGATAGGGCAGACAAAGAACAAATTGTCCTTCCCAGCATCCACCATGAATTCTACGTTAACCTGGTCCATGATTATTGTCTCCCCGTCAGGGGTGATGGTTGTCCTTAAAAGCTTGCCATAGATCTGGCTTCCGATCATCAGTGTCTTGCGTAAGTTGGCCACTCTGATCATGAGGCAAAGGACATCCTTCTTTGGACAGATAACAGCTTTGTCACTGAATGTAATTGTCTTGGCCCTTTTTTTAGGGAGGGAGATCTTAGCCAGGATGGCTCCACACATGAAGCTTTCGAGGATGGCTCCTATAATTGCCTGGATAATAATGAGGGTTACAGCACCCGGACACTGAGGGGTGACGGCACGTACACCATAACCAATTGTGGTCTGGGTCTCCAGAGAGAAGAGGAAGGCAGTAGTGAGACCATTGACATTCCACATACAGGGGACGTGGTCCTGGGGGGGGTTTTGCCACAACAAGTCCCCGTTGTTTTTGGCAACCCAGAACCACAATAGGCTGAAGATGAACCAGCTTAGGGTGTATGAGGCGATGAAGAAGAACAGGACAAAGCGCCAGCGGAACTCCACAAATGTCGTCCAGAAGTCCATGAGGAAGGCAAAGCGGTTGTTGTGCTTCACATGGCCAAATTCAATGTTGCACCGGCCATCTTTGCTCACCAGACGTATTTTGCTGAGTTTTCGCTCCACCAGGTTGTTCTGAATGCGCTTCCGAATGTTAAACACCATTCTCTAGGTCCTGCAATCTATAACAGAAAATCAAAATGTTAATTAAAAGCAGTTAGAAAATGCATATACCCAACAGTACATAGTGGTTTATTGGAGGAGCATAAACAATGAATTGTAATGCTGCATACTGAAATAAACTTTGGTATCACTTTTTTTGGAGTACATATGCATAACACATTATATAGCAATGTATATCTACTCATGACAAACATGAGGCAGTACTAATGGAAGACAAGAATATACTGTACATAGACACACACAGACTCAAATTCATAATTCTGTGTCTTGGGGGTTAGCATGTGACTCTGGACGAAAGATGGCATATGTTTGTTTTTTGTAAAATTATGCACTGTTAAATTTGATATTCAGAAAATTCTAAACCATTATCTACAGAGATGCCTGACGCAAAGTGGAAAGAGTTGTAAACGAGATCGAAAGAGTTGTAAATGGTAGACCACGAAATACTGTTGGGCAAACGATGCAGAGGACTTTGCACAGCAAAAAAATTAGTAGGCAACACTGGTCAACAAGCTAGTTTTGTATTTAACAGATGCAGTGTCAATGGTTGGTTTGTTATGTTGCTAATGCTAGCTAGCTTGAAACCAGGCAAGCCTAGTTCAGTCGGACCGCAATAGAAAGTATTGCCCTCTTAAGATTCGAACCCGCCCACGTGGCAGGCTGTGTCGCTAACCACTACACCACAGAGCTCTATGTTTGAGGGGTGTCAGTACAGCCTCTTGTGTCTATGAACAAATCCTCTTTTGCCACTGGCTGTTTTAACAGATAATTGGCCATTCGTGAATGATATTGATACAGTTAAACTGACTAACGTTTCTTCCTCAGTTTACCTCCACCAAAAATAGCCTCTATGAACTGTTAGCTTTTGCCACTGGCCGTTTGAACAGCTTATTAGCCAGTAATAGGCTTTACCAGTATCCACTAACTTACTGGAATAGTCATAGGAATTGAGCAATTGCTAGTGAGTCTGTCAAAGCTATTTCATTTCATGGCATAAGAACGTACTTTTTTCTTTCATTCGTGAATGACATTGATACAATAACTATCAAGAATGGTGACGATAACTATCTTTTTCATCAAGTGAAACGACGAGAAAATCGTGGAAATAAAAAAAATAAATGTCGTTGTTCACAATAAATTTGAACTTGAGCCTTCCACGTGAGAGGCACTGTCTTTAACCATAACGCCACACCATTACGCATTTCACCAGTCGCTAAACACTATTGAGCATTGTGTTAAACTGACTAACGTTTCTTATTAAGTTTACCTCCACCACAAATAGCGTCTATAAACTGTTAGCTTTTGCCACTGGCCGTTTGAACAGCTTATTAGCCAGTAATAGGCTTACTGGTATCTACTAACTTCTTTGGAATAATCATAAGAATTGAGCAATTGCTAGCGAGACTGAAGATGAACTTTTCCATACCGGAAACAGTCGCAATATAACCGTATACAGTTTTAGTTAAGACTCACTGTAATGTAACTACTGTGCCTATGTTGTAGCAAATGTGTTTGTCTATCCTGACCCAAAACACAAGCATGGACGCATACTTCGAAAATCCACCAGAAACAGTCGCACCATAACCGTAAGCTGTTTTATTTCAGGCTTATTTTAATGTAGTCACTGGAGGTTTTAGCCAACGAAGTTTTCGTCTATATGGAATAATTCATAATGCGTGCTACGCTTGGCCTGCGAAAAGATACGAATTCGGGACCTATAGTTCACAGTTCCGCTTCTCTACCCACTACACCATTTAACAATGGATGGCTTGTCAGTAAGAGACATTCGCTCTTCTTGGCCGGCTCTGCTTATGCGGCCCGGCAAAAATAACTAAGGATGTTAATGTGTTCATGCATGTAATTAATTTATAATGCTTAAAGAAAAGGTTCGCTATTTTTGAACCTGGGGCTTTTTCAGGTTATCTAGCATAATCCTGGCGTGTAGAGATATATTTTTTTGGAATAATGACAGTTGACTTTTTTCGATTTTTTTCAAGGAAGCCTCTCTCCGGGCTACAGTGGAAGTGAACGGGGCAACCGATATACTGTAGTGTTCGAAAATATATGAAATATTCGGTTTTCCAAAACGGGAAGGACAAGGTATATTGATATAGGTCTCCGTATGTTGTCCAATAATTTGTGCCAAAACGAGCATTGTGTCAATGGTTATTGATGTTTATTCTTTCTTATTCTTCCTAGAAAGTGCAGCTGCATACAGAATCTGTCTGTGAGGATGCTGTATCCCTAACCAGATTGTTTACAAAACTGTAGCTCACATTAGCTAGTATAGACTAAGAGCTCAAACAAAAATGCCAGCAAGTTGTATTAGCTGCTAGTAAACCGACGCAAGTCTGTCTGCGAGGAAGATTTATCCAGCAACCGCCTTTGTTTATAAAACTGTAATTCACGTTAGCTAGTATAGACTATAGCTCAAAGACAAATGCCAACAAGTTGTATTAGCTGCTGGTAAACCAACGCAAATCTGTCTGCCAGGTGGATTTATCCAGCTACCTTTGTTTACAAAACAGTAATTCACATTAGCTATAGATTACTAGCTCAAAGACAAATGCCAACAAGTTGTATTAGCTGCTGGTAAACCAACGCAAATCTGTCTGCCAGGTGGATTTATCCAGCTACCTTTGTTTACAAAACAGTAATTCACATTAGCTATAGATTAATAGCTCAAAGACAAATGCCAACAAGTTGTATTAGCTGCTGGTAAACTGACGCAAATCTGGCTGCCAGGAGGATTTATTCAGCAATCGGCTTTGTTTCCAAACTGTAGCTCACATTAGCTAGTATAGACTACTAGCTCAAAGACAAATGCCAACAAATTGTATTAACTGCAGGTAAACCGACGCGAATCTGTCCGCGATGAGGCTTTATCCAGCAACCGGCTTTGTTTATAAAAACCTTAGCTCACGTTAGTAGGCAGGACAGATGAAACATTTAACAACGCTTTTTCCGGATGAAACTTATATTGTTGTGTTTGTCATGGAGGCCAGTTTCATAATATTTCCTTATATTCAAGCTGCTTGCTGTAGTTTAAAAGAAATAGCCAGAAAACAGGCCTAATTTGGGGGCTTTTTTCACCCTGGCTCTTCCTATCATTTCTATTGAGCGCAGTGGCACCGACTCTACTTCAGAACGCGTTCCAAACGTTCTAATTCTTGCCAGTTGTTTTACGTCACAATGCCGTACTAGCCCATAGAGTCAATGAGATTTCAATGCACCGTAGGTTTGCCTCACAACATTTCATTGAACGGGCTACTAAATATCTTATTCGCCTGGGCTTTCTGATACCTACTCATCGAAAGCAAAACATTTTCCACTCGTGGTTAAAAATATTTATTCAGAGAGTGTAAAACCTTATTAAATCCTATTTCGGTATTATTTGTCTAATTACGTCAATTTTAAGCCTTCATCGTAACATTTTAGTTAACCAAATCAATGTATTTTTTTGTTTGTTTGTTTGCCTAATGGATGACAGGTAATTTACGTTGTCATGTTTGTTAGTAAGTTTGAAATCGAGCGTATGATGCGCACATTCTTGTACTAACAAAACCTTACGGTCAGTCATTGCTTAGCTGCTGGCACTCATTTTTAGATCTGAAGCAGTTGTTGCCTTTGATTATGAGCCCGCAACAGCACCCGCCAGCAGACTGATAAAGTGAAGGTAAAAGAAGGTAAAACAGCGACATAAGTTTTTCATAGCTGTAAATGGTTGCACACTTGACAAAAAATATGTGCCAACTTGGAATTACTATTGTAACTGTAAAAACGTTTTGCAAACGTGGAATTACTTTTGTAGTTGTATAAAAATGTTCATAATTGTAACTAACTTGATATTTGGGATCATGCAACTCATTAATAACACTTGCAAATGTAAAATACTGACGCTCAGTTTTGTCACAAACATGTCGCTAGAACTGTGACAAAATGATTTTTTTTTTGTAAATCAGAGTCTGCAGCAGTAAGTTTCACAGCGTTTGCAAGCGGAGGAACCCACGAGGACTGATTGGCACGGCATAGCTTTTCTGACCAATGAAATGAGGCTGTCACGCTTTCCCTTTTTACACCAGTGTTTAAACTCCGTAGTGATGCATTGCAGAGGAAAACAGGTCTCGACATGGTCGGCTTCGCCTACCCGCTCGTACCTCTGTTGTTGATACTATTCCAAACCTTTTATCAGTTCGTTCAACGTGACAATGCATTTGAAAAGTACGAAAAACTGTTCTGAATGAAAACAATATAAACGCTATAGGAATAATAACGGGCTGAATTACTACAACGGAAAATAGTAATTAGCTAGGTATTGACATTTGCAAGTTACCTACTGAAACGGTACCCTGTTTTCTGGAGCAGAAAGTATAAAAGAGGGATCAAATGAAGTCTTAACCTTTTGCCAAACAGTGGTGACAGCCCTAGCAGATTAAACAAATGTGTTGAACAAATGCAAACGCACTAAATGATAAACAAAAATACATGTTATGATGTGAACCATATTAAACTGGCATGTATACACCCAAACTAGTCTAATACAAAATATTAATCATGCAAAGTGAATTTCTATTATTCCCGTGGTAAATACATATCCATTTCAAAGGTAAAACGGTAGAGCCATGTAAGTTCCTTGCTAGTTGCTAGATTTTTATTTGAGTAATTTAACTATTAGACTCCAGTAAAACTTTGTGCATTGATTTAGCTAGGTGGAAAAATCATCTAAAAGGTTCGTTATCCTATAAAAACTGAGGTAGGCCTAGGCTACGAGAAGCCGACTGTGCTTAGCCCAGTTTTTTTGTTGGAAGGTGAAAACGTGTTGCGTTCACGATGCATTCAGTTCATTGGTCAGAAAAAGCTATCTCCGCTTGCAAACGCTGTGAAACGTACTACCGCAGACTGTGATTTCCAAATAAAAATAATTTTGTCACAGTTCTAGCGAAATATTAGTGACAAAACTGAGCGTCCGTATTTTACATTGGCAAGTGTTATTAACGAGTGGCATGATTCCAAATATCAAGTTAGTTACAATTATGCGCATCTTTATACAACTACAAAAGGAATTATACTGTTTGCAAATATTTTTTACAAGTTTGCAAAACGTTTTTACCAGTGGCATCGTTAGGCCTGGGCGTCCGGGTCTATAGCCCCGGGTCTTTTATGAATAGCCCCGGATCTCTAATTGTCAAAAAAAAAATATATATATATATATATATCTCCTGATCTATTCATCTATAATTCCGATCGCGCATGATGACAATGTAAACGTGTAGGCCACTAGCGTGCACATCGAAATTTTCCGCGTGTACATTCAAAACCCCGTACTTTCTGTCCCTGGCAGAGCGGGGGTGGGCTACGACCTGAATGTATTGTGATCCTAGCGACTACTCTAGTTTTTACCATTACAAAAGTAATTCCAAGTTTCAAATATTTATTTACAAGTGTGCAATCATTTTTACAACTAAAAAACCTATGTCGCTGTTTTACCTTCATATGTAATACCCACCAATGGCGATTGAGAGGAGCAAGTGAGCTCAATAGGCTACACAGTAATACGATAATAATGATAATCCGCTACACAGCGATACGACATTTAATGGCATTTAACATTAAGATGTATTAGCAATTAGATATACTGACTGGGTGTGATGCACCTGTTGTGATGGTGGTCTTGCTTAATGTTGCTTTTAGGGAGGGGATTAGGGCGCAATTTTAGCAAGAATATCGACATTCTGAAACGTCTTTTAGCTATAGAAAAGTATTATATTTAAATGAATAACTCTGCAAGGCTGCTTGTTGTTAACAGCAAATATTTTGGCATGAGAAATTGGCAAATCAGCTACTACTACTACCACCGTTGGCCGCTTAAGGCTAGTTAAACAAAATCAGCATCTCCATATTGTTTTGCATAGACTTTCCTCTCAACCGTGGGAAAAATGTAAAGAGGGGCGCGGGACAGGGGTGGTGCAACGCACTTTTCACAGAAAAACTCATTCGTAGACTAATATTGAAAGGTACAGAAAAGAGCGCGTCGGCGGGAATATTTTGAGGGTGGAGTGATTATGTGGAAATGAGCGAAAATGCTACGCAGCAATGTTCTTATGCTCCCTTTTCGCGGCTACCCAGCCTCACAAGGGTCTCTATTTGTAATACACCAACAGAAAACATGACACGTTATAAAAATTGCCTCATAAATTTATCCTCATTTGCACAGGTTTTTCTCTAATCGGATAGGAAAAAAAACCTGAGGATTTTCATTCGTCGTCCTTATGCTGCCATCTCTTGGAAGTATATAGTACCTTCATTTTGAAAAAGTTTCTACAGTATAGTTTACGGACATCCTTACTAAACTGCTAATCAGAATTGTCCTATGACGTCTAATATTAGCCTTCACCATTTCAGAAATACACATTACTTTCCGAACGCTGAACCCGCCTATGTTTCCCTGCTATACAAGCGGACGACGCTGTATAGCATTCAGATCTCTCAAATATAAATTTTCAGATTTTTTTAAAGTTGGGCACCATTTTAATCAGGAGGACCTCTCCTTTTAAATAAGACAAGACAGGTCAGCGGGCTTTGCTGCCATAGCACACTAGTCACGGAAACATTTCCCTTATGGAACTCTAAGCTCCACCCATTGGTTTCCTATGGCTGGGAGAGACATGCCGGTCTTCAGAGGCAAATTTCTCAAAATGTATATTTTCAGATTTTTAAATGTCGGACACCATTTTAACCAGCAGGACCTCCCCTTTAAAAAAAGATATGACTGGGCTGCACCATTCACTGTCATCAAATGCAAATCCCCAAAAACTTTTTGAAAAAAATTTGTTCGGTTTCACGTAGAACATAACCATTGATACAATGCACGTTTTGGCAATTTTTTTTCGGGAGAACATATGGAGACCTATATCAATGCACTGTGGCATTCGCATTTTGGAAAACCGGATGTATCATATAATTTCGAACACTACATCAGTTGTCCAGTTCAGTAAAATTTTAGCCCTGGGAGAGACAGCAGGAAAAATTGGATGAACTCAAATCTAAAATAATTTATGAAAAAAAATGTCTCTATGAACCAGGATCATGCCAGATAATCTGTAAATGGGCCCCAGGTTCAAAAATAGCGAACCTTTCCTTTTTAACCCTGTTAGTTTTTTAGTCGTCATTAACCCATTTTTCTTTTTTGAGCCTCATAACCATCTATGACTTGAGTGTGAACTTGAGCGGTGCTGTCAGGAGCACTATCATTTGTTTTTCAATAGGGCAATGACCCAAAACACCGCTCCAGAGTGTAATAATTGATGAGGCAGGACACAATGCGCAGGGAGAATAGAGGAGAAAACAACTTGAACTTTAACCAAAGGAAACACTAAAAACAAGACAACAACAGTTGAAATATAAAGCGTACGCCAAACAAAGACCGACAAGATACACTGGGAAAGGAGGAACTTAAGTAGGACCACTGATTAGGGAAACATGTGAGGGCGATAAACAACAAAACAAGTGTCCGTGATCCAAACAAGGGGGAGAGGGAGTTGGACGCGACACCGATGATTTTAGGGCAGTATTTGGGCATGATCAAGAAATTCCTGAACACCTCTGAATAACAGTAACTGTTGTTGATGCACATTTGATGGCTTACTTGTCCTGCACGCTTGAATGACAGTATGTCTTTGTGTGTGTGATTTGCAAATGTACTTTTTTGCATCTCTTTTTCCTCGCTCCCTGAGCTAAATGTGGCTTCAGGTAAGGAATCAGTTAGAGGGGGATTGGTTGTCTCTGTATGGGTTTCCGGGAAGACTCCATATTCTTTGAAATAAGAAATACAAATATGGGTGGCATGTGATTGCAAGAAGCAATTACACCTGCAATATGCACATCTGGAAACACAGCAGGTGATATCCGTGGCATCTGGTTGGTGTTAGACATTACCAAGTGTCTCAGGGGACACAATGTTTTCATAATATGTTACTTTTTTAGGGACACTTTAAACTCATCAAAATGTTGGACTTTCTATTTATATGTTTATATACCCAGTGTTGAGGATGTCATCAAATTTCATGCAGAACAAATAAAATAAATGGGCATTTTAGTCATGTCAAACAATAAAATGGGTCTCAGAGAACACTATCATAACATAAGGGTTAAAGTAATGGGTTGTGGCCAAACATCCATCAAGATAGCTACTGTGTGCAGGCCCCTATCTGAACCCCATTCTAACCATATTTCAGTCAAAACATCAAAGGATCAATACCTTGAACAGCTAAAGTGTGATTTAGCGTTGGATCAAATGTCTGCACACCCAGTAGCTCTCCAGATATGGGGGGCTGATAGAGAAAGTGTTTTACAGTAGTCTAATGTAGAAGTTATTGTACATGGTGCCTTGATCAAGAACACAATTGTAGGAGATATTAGAACTATGGGACCAGAGACCCTCAACATTCTATTTAGATTTACATGGGCTCCAAATAGACTTGAAAACTAGAAATAAGTAAGTTTTATGACACGCTGGTTTTATGGACTGACTTGAAAAAGTCAGTCCATTATTTTATTCCAAGTCAAGCATTATCCATAGTTTACAATAAAACACAGTACATCTTTAACATAATGCTTTGTTTCTAAACAGAAAAGTGTGTATTTACGGCCAAATTTGAACACATTACAATTACTTGATTCAGTAATTCAGGATTACTTGATTCAGAACAGAATATTATGCAATTATTCGGGATTTGTTATTGTTATCGTTAGATAGCACTAAAAATAACATTTGCTAAAATGCTATCTAATAATGTAGCTTATTTTGTAGACATCTCAAATTGTTGGGTTGTGAAGTGATTGTCTTTTTGAACCTGGCTTACTTACACTGTTCAATAACATTAGTAACTTTAGAGTGGGGACAAACCACGCTTTTATTCGTCCATTAATAGCCACGGGGGTGGGACAGACTGTCAGCACCACACATCGAAGCTAGTTTGTCTGGCAAAATAAACATTTCTGTAACGTAAATGCAAACACAACACCGAGCTGAACAATATGGTGTTTTGGTTGTGTAGATTGATGGCCTTTTCTAAAATGAGAAATTAAGTCTTTGACTCAACAAAAAGAGAAAGTGAAGGGGTATGTCAGTGTTTACAGAGTATGAACAGGTTAATTATATAAAAGGAAGAACTGCCTTCAGAAGTTTTTAAAACAAGCACTACCCCTTGCTGCAATTCAGTTTGTATTGTTGGCAAGTCTGACAGCAGGCACTGCCGTCTTCTTGGGGTGTGCAGGCCAATAGACCAGATGAGGCAATAGAAAGCTTTGCTAGGGATGTAAGATTTGACCATTGCCTGAAGGTAGCATAGGCAGGCACTACGGTTTCAACTGGTATGCAGTTGAATGAAGGCAGTTGAACAAGTGAAGGAGTGAGATAAAATTATTGAAATTTGGGAAGGTTAAACACCAGATGGGCCATTGCATTCTGGATTAGTTAAAGGGGTTTGTTTGCAGGAAGTTCCACCAATAGTAAATTGCAATAGTCCAGCTATAAAACGGAATGTGGCTGGACAGATTTTAACAAAGCTTTTCCATCTGAAACATAGTTTTTTGTGTTCGTTATGGAGGCCAGTCTTACAATACTACCTTATATCCAAGTTCCTTGCCTTAGTATGTAGTGTCTTTCATTTATCTTAGAGGTACTACGAATATGAATATCATTAGACCCATATTGCACTATGTTCCTAATTTCTTGCTTTTATCTCATTCCAGTACACATTTGGGGTTTTCCAAATTATTTTGTGAAGATTTCCATGCCCCCTTCAATGCAACTCACAAACACCTGAGCATAACGTTGGAGGCCAAACAAAAGCACAGGGAGAACAGAGGACCTTCATAAAATAACTAAAATGAAACAAAAAAAATGAAAACAGAACAAGGTTACATAGAACGTAATCCAAACAATGACCAAAAATACACATGAAGGCACTTAAATAGGTGATCAGGAACACAGCTGAGGCAATAATGTCTAACAGGTGTCCAGGCTGGCAGGAGAGAGGGCATTAGATCTAACTGGCATGGCAGGCTGGCCATGCTAGGACGTGACACTGAGTCTGATGGTCAGTGTTAAAAAAACAAAGGTTGTTTTTATTAACAACACACACCAAGCTATTTATAACATAAGTGATTATGTCAGTTATATGTGCTGCTACCTATTGTAAGTGGTGTGCCTTTTTCTATTGAGCTAATGCATTTCAATTGAACAGGCTTGTTACTGGCATCTGACTGTCTGTGCACTTCCTTTCTGATTTGTCTAATGACATGTCACCGTGTGCACATTAGCAATCTGACATGCTGTAATACATGGACACTAGATACTGTCGTTTTTCAGTCTTTTCTCTGATCAACTCTAGGCTACTAAAGGGGACTGTATATAGTCTTGTTCAGTGGTTCTGGTGGGTAGTAACCTAAATGTGGGTTGCAGGAAGTATTAACTTGTTCGCAGGTGTCTCAGTGAAAAAAAAGATGTATAATAAACTCTTAGTTTGAGTATACACAACTATTGCAATGCATCGTCATGTTTTTTATTTCTGCTCTAATTCTTCGTGTACTAGCCCTTCTTTAGTGTGCGTATACCACTGTGAATCCCTATTCAGCCCCTATGCCCTACGCACTTGTCTATATTACCCTCCATGGACTCGTGTTGCTAACGAAACTCAGAAGGTGATGTGGAGTCTAATAAATGCATTTACTTTAGGGTGACTTAAATGATGCAATTCAGGATAAAGTTTAAATTAATAAAAGAAGAGTTCATTAGAGTTCATTTGGTTCATTTGGAATTAAGCATAATGCAAAGCAACAAAACACAAACAGGTGTGCATATGTGCTATATTTATTGCCATATATATTTGTTTATTCATGCAAGCTTCGGATTCTTTCTGAAAGCTGAACTGGCAGAGCGTCTAACACATTTAATAAACTGGTGAACTGGTGGTTTGAATTCTGATAGGCTGATGGCTGTGGTAGATAACACCGTATACCACGGATATGACATAACATCACTTTTTACCGCTCTAATGATTTGGTAAACATTTTGTAAGAGCAATAACGAATATGACATATACCACAGCTAAGCGCTTTGTCCAGACTCACCACAATGACTCATCTCTAAAAAAAGCTCTGAAGGGAATGATGACTCAATTCTGATCAGTGTGATAATACATTGGATCATAGGGAAAAGGTTAAAGATATCATATGAATGTGAAAAAAAACAACTTTACTCAACTGTGATGGATATTCCAAGTGACAGTGCTAAAAGTGAACAACACTACTGAGGCTCTGAATGAATGATAGATTTTTGCTTCAGCAAATGCTACATGTAGCCTAAATAATAATTTAAGATTTTCTTTTACTGTAAATAAAGATGTCTTCATGTCAATGAAATATTGTCCAAGTGCATCTCAAAAAATTAGAATATCGTGGAAAAGTTCATTTTGTTCCGTTATTCAAATCAAAAAGTGACACCTTCATATATTCTAGATTCATTACACATAAAGTGAAATATTTCAAGCCTTTTTGTTTCAATCTTGATGATTACGGCTTACAGCTCATGGAAATCAATAATCCAGTATCTCAAAATATTAGAAAGAAAAATGTATAATACAGAAATGTCAACCTGAAAAGAGCTATAATCAGCTAATTAACTCAAAACACCTGCAAAGGTTTCCTAAGTATGTTAATTTATGCACTCAATACTTGGTCGGGGCTCCTTTTGCACGAATTACTGCATCAATGTGGCGTGGCATGGAGGCAATCAGCCTATGGCACTGCTGAGGTGTTATGGAAGCCCAGGTTGCTTTGATAGCAGCTTTCAGCTCGTCTGTGTTGTTGGGTCTGGTGTATCTCATATTCCTCTTGACAATACCCCATAGATACCCCATAGAAGTCCTGCTGGAAAATTGTTGAACCTTCACACTGGACTTGAAGCAACTTGGATTCTGTGCCTCTCCAATCTTCCTCCAGACACTGGGACCTTGATTTCCAAATGAAATGCAAAATCTACTTTCATCTGAAGAGAGGACTTTGGACCACTGAGCCAACGGTCCAGTTCTTTTTCTCCTTCACCCAGGTAAGACGCTTCTGACGTTCTCTCTGGTTCAGGAGTGGCTTGACACTAGGAATGCAACACTTTGTAGCCCATTTCCTGGACACGTCTGTGTGTGGTGGCTCTTGATGCACTGACTCCAGCCTCAGTCCACTCCTTGTGAGCTCCCCCAAATTCTTGAATCGGCTTTGCTTGACAATCCTCTCAAGGCTGCGGTCATCCTGTTGTTGTGCACCTTTTCCCACCACACTTTTCCCTTCCAGTCAACTTTCCTGAATATGCTTTCATACAGCACTCTGCGAACAGCCAGCCCTTTCAGCAATGACCTTCTGTGGCTTACCCTCCTCGTGGAGGGTGTCAATGAGTGTCTTCTGGACAACTGTCAAGTCAGTAGTCTTCCCCATGATTGTGACTGTGTGTACTGAAACAGACTGAGAGATTGAATGCTCAGGGAGTTAATTACCTGATTGGAGCTCTTCTCAGGTCGACATTTCTGCATTGTAAATTTTATATTTTAATATTTTGAGATACTGGATTTTTGATTTCCATGAGCTGTAAGCCATAATCATCAAGATTGAAACAAAAAAGGCTTGAAATGTGTCACTTTATGTGTAATGAATCTAGAATTTATGAAGGTGTCACTTTTTGATTTGAATTATATCTTATATTTGGAGGGAAAGTATCTCCTTATAAATAGAATAGATTTCATTCATTATCTCCTTATCATCAACATCAATTGAAAAATCATGGCTATTGCTGTTGTCGTGTCACGTCATAGAATTTAGGGAAACCCATCACAGTTTTTTTTAGCTTTTACATTTTTACATTTCAGTAATTTAACTGATGCTCTTAGCCAGAGTGACTTACAGTTAATTCAGACATTTTAAGAAGTTAGGTGGATCACACAACTTAGTGTAAGTAAACTCTATTCAATGAATTATCTGTAAGTCAGTGCAATGGATCACAATAAAGTCACCCAGGACAATCTACTACATCTACCAGGCTTAATTTAGAGCCTGAAAAGGCAGAACTACTGATTAAAGCTAAAGTATTGGAGAGAAAACAAGCAGAGGAGAAACAGGAGGCTCAACTCAAAGCACGAAAGGAGTAATTGGAACTTGAAGTTGAAAAATAAGCTAACAATGCTAGGTTTTATCTCAGCCAGTCGTAGCTGGCAGGGAGATATCAGAAATGTTCCCTTTTTTTACATGGCTAAACAGGCTATTGGTGCTTGCAAACTGCGCACACTTCTTATTAAAACACATTAAAGATCGTGTTGAAGAAGTCTTACTGCAAGAAAAAGCTATTTAATTATTTTAATTTGAGTACCATAAAACAGTTCTGGGTGCGACTTCCACCTAACTTCAAGAATCAGCTAACATAATGTAGATATAATGTATGTACAGTACAATAAACTCCAAAAGTATCTGGACATTGCCAATTTTTTATTTCTTTGTTGGCTCTATATTCCAGTAGTTTGTAATAAAAATTATACAATGACAATCAGGTTAAAGCTCAATTGTGTTTTCTTGTTAATATACCGAACAGTTGATATTGTTACACCTAATGTTTTGGCTACTGTATGTCTCTGATAAATTTGTTATGATTTATCTGCCTAATGATGGCCAGCTTGACTTGCATTGAAACATTCTTTGGTCTTAATGTTGTTAGAAACCAGTAACAGTCTCCAAATGCAAATGTAAACAAACATAATTGCCTAATAGGAATAGCTGTGAAGACACAACACAGTACGTGCAACTGTGAAGACAACTGTCTGGCTTTTCAAAATGGGTTAGTCAATACGAATAAAATAACCTAAAGCTGTCAGTCAGCATTTTAACACCAGTCATTGTATAATTTAAAATCCAAAGTGCTGGAAAAAAAGCAGAGTTCACTGTATGTTCTATGCGTGTTTATCATATATATATCATTACCCTGCTGGAGAACCCAGTGACCCTTCTTCTCAGTGGATGATAAACAGCTTACCAGACAGTATGGGAACTGTGGAAATCCAAAACCGTAGCCTCTGGATGGTAGTCACCGTTGTTAAGTCTCTTGCAGCGCTACACCTGTGGGATTTTATACAGCCTTGTATAGGCGGGACTGGAGTTACTTTAGGTGATGTTTACACGCACACACAAATAAACAATCATGAAGTTCCAGTACAGCCTTCCAGCAGAGATATTGAGTGGGCCTGTGTTTACACCACACAGCTGGAATCCACGGCCAGCCTATAAGAGAATGCTAGAGGGCTGTAGGAAAAAAGCTTATATCGTGCTACTCAGACTCAGGACTTGATTTCAGTTTAGCACTTACGTGTGCAAATTTCGAGAGAAGGGTCAAATCCTGCTCGCAAATTAGCCCAGGGGTCCCATGGAGGGCAGTGGATTTGGCCAGCACCTTCCAGGTTTGGGGCATTAGTATTGAATATGGTTGACTTGCCTCATCACACTTTGTTGACTCTTTGGCATGGGCGGCTGTGTACAAAATCAAAGTAGAAGACTCTGGCCCATAAGGATATCACGAAATTGGGGAGAAAACAACGTAAAGGTAAAAAAACAACAACTATGCATTAGACAATATTGTGACATTCCCTCCCCACCCAGTGTGCTAATTCAGTCACTACATGTTTTCAGTTTTTCCTTAGAAAACATGGACAGTGTTTAGTATAAACATGCTTTCATTTTCCCGACAGATGGCCATGAACACAACAATAAAAAATAAGTAAAATATTATAAAACTGCAAATTCATTAAACAATGTTACATTATACAATAAATAAAAAGTGTACAAGAATTAAGGAACTTACAACTTACAAGTAATAAAATACTAATACATTCATAGATTAAATAAATTAAACAGGATGATGAGAAAAAATGTTGTCTATATTAGTAATAGTAATAAAATACAAAACATTAATGACACAAAACTAAAGATAGTAATGTAAATAAAGATAAGGTGTAAACATTTCACTAGAAGTGAAAAAATTGCTATTTGTTGGATCCCTCACTACAATGGAACGGAAAAAATAGAAAGAGTAAATAAAGTTATGAAGTTCTAAAGTTATCAAGTATGATTTTTTTGTGTATGCATGTATTCAATCTAGTTCAAGTGCTGAAGTGTTATTGCTTGCAAATAGAAGTTGTATCTGAGCCAGTTGGTGTGGGATCTCAAGCTCCAATAGACACCATCTGTCCCAGGCTAAATGGATGAATAGTCTATTGCTGGGGTGTATGGAATCCATGATAATGTTGCAGATTTGTTAGCCTGTTCTTTGGTTAGATGCCTACGAGTGAGTCAGTGCATTATTCTTGAGAAGCAGTTAAATATGCTGGGAATTGTAGGACTTAGACTATCCTCTCCTGGCCAATCTGTTCAGTGCACAATTAGAGACAGAGTGTGAGCGAGAGTTAGCACTATGTATGCTAACTAGATTTATTAGTTTACAATCACTTACCTTGGCTGGAGTAGAAAGCTGTTGCCTTGGTCTTTAGAAGAGTCCTGTAAAATAAGTGTACCTTTATGATGCTTTCCATAACAATTTCCATGGCTTGATAAATCTAGTAGATATGTATAAAGCTTATGGTTGATATAAATTAAATGGTTATTTTCTAAATGATTGACCTAGGTTTAAATATTTATGATTTCAAATCACGTTTATTAGACTATTTACTTTTCAATCCCAGTGCCCTCCTATTTCCATACACTTGATTGGCCATCAAAACATATAGTAAATCTACCCCCTTAGAAAATTCCTTAGATAAATGAAACATTTGGTATTCAGTAATAGTCATTTTCAACTCAGCAAAACCTGAAACCATGAAGTTTGAACACCACTAAGCCATGCCTTTTTTGCCTTTAACATTATCTTAACTCCTCCAGAAGACATGGAAGGAAACAAGATATATCACACTCATGTTTTCTGTCCCAAATCTCTCCTCACACCATCAGTTGACTGTAACTTAAAGCTGAAGTTGTAATGACTGTTTGAATGGTGTCTTTGTGACGTTTAGCAGGAAAAGTGTTTGTCTTCAGTCTAAGAATTTACTAGCTGTCATTGGATATTTCCACCGCTAAGCTAATACAAATCATAATAAAAGCAGGGCTGCTGAAAATAATAAGACCAGAGATGTGTGTGAAAAATATATTGGAGTGGTGTTTTCTTTTCTTTTTCAAAAACAAGAGTACCTCACAAATGAGGAAAATAAATAGTGTGTAAAAAGGAGAGGAAAATCCTCCGGTCCTGGACCATGTAAAACAAAAGAAATCAGAACTAGATTATCACTAATACAGCTCTGATTATTCCTGCAACTGAACAGGGACTTCAGACTTAAAACGTACATGCTAGTTGAAGAGGTGAAACCATTTCACTCATTGAAAACACAATGTAACAAAATGCTTAGTAAACTTACTGAGCTGCACCCTGAAGTGACTGTGCATGGACGCTCAGTTATTGAGCATATATATAGTCGATATTCCCTTCTAGTGATTCCCAAGTATCTTCTGAACATCTGAATTAGTCCACTGCAATAACACCAACATTTCTGAAATTGCTTCTACCAGTAATTGGTAGGCATGTACACATTACATTTTTTCAAATGGCTAACACACTACCCAAAACAAATTGGCAAAGTTTAAGACGGAAGACCGTTTACCTGCAGGCATAAGTAATATTCACCTGTTTTCAAGCATGTTTCTCATTTCATTCAACTTTTTAGGCAAAACCCTACACACAACTCTCTTCGTAAAGACCATAGTTGTCGAAAACAGCGTGATACATTTATTGAAATCCAGTCAAGAAGAATAACTAAAAACAATAGTCAGATTACAGTCTATAATACAAAGTGCATAATTACAGTTTTTCACAATTGCAAACCCACTATATGAACAATGCACACAAAACCATTTTGCAAAATACCAGTGCAAAAACCATTTACCTCAACCCATAAGCACTGTTCACCTGTTTTCACACAAATCTTTGTTCCATTCATAAATTTTTGCGATAATCTACGCACAACTCTCTTTGTAAAGCACAATTGTGACCATGTTGTAGAAAACAGTGCCATTCAATAAGGAATCTGAAATCATTGCAATTCTATCACTCATCAAACAGTTGTTGCGATGTAAACACGAATAAGCCTAATTAGTTGACATGTAATCAAGATGTTGGCATAAATAAAAATACCACAGGTAAGAGTACCCGGGTTTGGAACAATGCATGACCACCATAGAGACAGCTCGAGGAAGAGTGAGAGGAGGTGGACAAGTAAGGGGATGATGAATAATTTGTGACACTGCTTGATCATGTTCCTGCACATGGTATGACAATGAGGGAAGCTGGACTGAGAGTACAGCCAAATCTGAGCTATCACTAGCTATGTTTCTATCCAATTATCGGATATTAATATTTTTAAATGCAAATTCTAAAGTTTAACATTTTTACATTTAACAAGGCAAGGTGTGTTTGCATACAAACTGACTGGTAGCGAACTAAATAAATAAAAATATTAAAATGTTGACATAATTTCCTGCTAAAGCACTTTGTCGCATGTATTCTATATTGTTGAGAAACATATCGGAAATGTTGAGTATTTCCATCATTGATTTCAACTAAAACATTATTTGCGCATAGAAATATTTTTGACACACGCCTCGGCCACACCACATCTGCCATTGCATATGCGTAACATAAGAAGTTCAGTCATGTCCAATGAACAAGTGCGTTATGATACAAAGATGTATTGCACTATGTGTACCCTTTGCGGAGGCATCGCGTTTGGGGTGTTGCATGCGTTGGATTTTTTCTACTTGTGCGCTAAAACGTGTGAGTTAATCAAACCGGAAACTGACAATTTATAAATTAGGTATGTATCTAATCTCATTCAAAAATCATTGTCAGAACGGAATTGAGTGAATATATTTGTAAATGAAATATTATTTATAAAAAGTATGGCCTACATAATAATAATTTTATTATGTAGGCCATACAGACAAAAAGCTGCCAAATACAGTGCTCTATACACACTCAAACTACCTATACAGCTTCTGTAGCTAGAACAAAGTTTGTATGTAGCTAGCAAGTTATCCCAAGTGGCACACATATGAGCTGACAAACGTGCCATTGCTATCTTAACAAAGCGTTCAGAACTTTTGTATAGCCAAAAAGTTATAGTTATTGACCTGAGGCCTATACTACGAAGCAAGATCAAATGCCCAGGATTTCTTTTCGTTAGGTGGCTTCGCTTCACTAAACCTAACACTAAACCTGCAGTCCCACATAAGCGGTGTCACGACGGTGGTTATCAATTTTTTCAATCAACCCAGGTTTTCATGGACTAGTCTACCAGAGCCGCATATTTCATTCAAGAGGAGCAAACCATTATATATGTATATGTATATATTTATTTATAAAGCAACACAGTTGCCACTGCCAAAAGCAGGAAGGAAAGCTGGCAAAAAATTGCCGACTGGGTAAATGCGTAAGTTACAAGGCTTGTCAATGTCACTGCCCCATCATTAATGTACAACTAGATCTGACTATAATTACAATTAATGTGTTGCTTAGATGAATTCTCATGGTGTGTATTACAATTTTTTACGTATTCTTTCAACTGCAACCCTGGCAGTGTTAAGTGTTTTTGGAGCAAATAAAAAATAAATAACAAGTGAAAAAGTGAAACATCAATGTGCATTTGAAAGTAAACGTCATAGGGTTTACATTATTTATAGATGAAGTAGTTAACGTACGTTATTGTCTACCTGCTATTTCATAAAAGCCCTCTTTAATAGACTGCGTGGGCAAGTGGCCTGGGAACACAGCAGATTTATCAAGTAGATCTGTTAGAGCAAGAACCACCTTGCGAATTGTGCAGCAGACCATGTTTTTGCTTATGTTCTCCGCATCACCCACAGCACACATTAAACTACCTGTAGCAAAAAAGTTATGCTATGCATAGTCTGTGGAACTGTAAGCGCACGACTTCAATGTGTTGCACTGGCAACATATGGCTCAAGAAGCTGACAAAGATAAATAATTCCATCCACTGAGAATCTATATCTTTCATAAAGATACTCATCAGAGAAAGCCAATGGGGTTTGTCGGTCTCTGAATATTCTTGCTTTTCTAAGAGACCCTCTTGTTATCTGCACACTGAGCTCCACAGGATCTTCGAAGAATAGTGACCGCAATATTCAATCGAGAATTGATTGGTCAGTAGGCAGTACTTTTATACGCGTTAATTTGTTATCTTGAATATACATGATGTCACATGACTACAAATTTATTCAACAAGACATTATTTAATTGATAAAACTGGTTTCCATTGGCATTTGTTGCATAATCAACCGTTAATGTATGGAAAATCCACCTCTGTTGAACATAAATACTTTTGGTCAATGTTTATGAAATGTAATCCACATTTGCTGTTTCCATCAAGCCTGTTGTCAAGTTGTTTTATTTGATCTTCTGAACCCTAACCAATCAGATTTCAAGACAGGTCATTCGACCGAGACCGCTCTTCTCTGTGTCACAGGCTCTCTGCACTGACAAAGCAAACTCTCTTCTATTCTTATCCTTCTTGATCTTTCTGCTGCCTTAGACACTGTGAACCACCAGATTTTCCTCTCCACACTCTCAGAGCTGGGGTTCACAGGTTCTGTCCACCTGCCAGGTAGGATGGTTTGCATCCTACCTGGCAGGCCGCTCCTACCAGGTTGCATGGAGTGGGTCTGCGCCATGCGCTCTCACTACTGGTGTACCCCAGGGATCAGTTCTTGGCCCACTCCTCTTTTCTGTCTACACAAGGTCACTTGGCACCGTCATATCCACACATGGCCTGTCCTATCATTGCTATTCTGATGACACTCAACTATTCTTCTCATTTTCCCCTTCTGAATTCCCAGGTTGCAACACATTCACGCTGTACAACATCCGGAAAATACGACACTTCCTTACACAGGAAGTGGCTCAGGTTCTGATTCAGTCACTTGTCATCTCCCGTCTGGACTATTGCAACGCACTGTTGGCTGGGTTCCCCACTTGTGCTAGCAAGCCCCTGCAACTTATCCAAAAGGCTGCAGTCTGTCTTGAATTCAACCTTCCCAAATGCACCCATGTTACCCCTCTCCTCCGCAAGCTCCATTGGCTTCTGGTTGAAGCTTGCATCTGCTACAAGACCATGGTGCTTGCTTATGGTGCAGCAAAGGGATCTGCCCCTCCCTACCTGCAGGCTATGCTTAAATCCTACAACCCTTCCCGTGGACTTCGATCTGCCACTTCATGTCTTTTGGCCACCCAACCCTCACGGGTGGGCAGCTCCCACTCAGCCAAGGCAAAACTCTTCTCTGTCTTGGCACCTCAATGGTGGAACACATTTCCCCTTTAAGTCAGGACAGCAGGGTCCCTGCCAATCTTCCCGAAAGTGGCTGAAAACCTACCTCTTTGATGAGTGTCTAAATTAATTTGTGTATCCCCCCACCACTCAAAAAGAAAATGCACTTAACTTTGATTTCTCTGGCACTGACTTTGTCAACCATCACAGGGGTGGGATGAAGAGCCCCTGCAGCCTTGGAGTATGGAGAGGGGTCGGAGGACGGCAGCGAGGAGCTCCCATCTCCCAACTTATGGGGGCTCTTTGACAAGCCCTTGCAAAACAGGGACCAGGGGAAGGAGGACGGAGGAACACTTCGCCCTCCAAACCTGGTGGATCAGCGGCCAACAAAAGGCTTCTTGGATCGGCCTCTGGAGGAGCAGGCCAAGTGGTGGAGGGCTTGGCTGAGGCCTCCCAACCAAGGAGCCACTATCGCAGTGGAGGAGGACAAAGGGGCCTTCGAGAACCGCAAACAGATGTGGAGGGAACGTCTGAGGCACCAGGGCTCCAGTTCCCCCCACCTCTTGCGGTCGGGAGCCTGCACCTTGAGAGGGTACTGTCAGGTCCTGGCTGGGGTGCCTCTAGGCATCTCTATTCGCCTAGGGGTGATAGTCAGAGCCTGACAGCAGAGGTGCCTCTAGGCATGTCTGGGCTTCAATTTTTGGTTGTCCCTAATTATAGGCAGCTGCCCCGTGTTGCCTCTAATTGGGGATCTTAGTTAATCTCAGTTGTTTCATCACTGTGATGATAATTTTTTGTGTTAAGTACAGTTCTCGGTTGGTGTCTCCCCTTTTGTTGTTTTCTGCCCTGTTGTTTGAGAAGACTATTAAAAGGTTGTAGTTCAGCTCTGCTCCATGTGTCCTGCCTCACCTTGACCATGACAATAACTGTGTAAGAACACAAAAAAATTAAGGCAACACTAAAATCACACATCAGGTCTCGATGAACAAAATATAATAAAGATAATAAAGATGTGTAATTTGTTGAGAACAAAATGTAACAACGGTCAATGGAAACCAAAATCACCAACCGCTTGAGCTCTGGATTCAAACTCACACCGAACATTTGAGTAAACTATTGAAATCACAGGCTGTTCAGTCTGTAGTGCTACTGGGCGGTGTCAGATTTTCATAACATCACAGAGGTTCTCAACTGGATTCAGGTCTCAGGAACGTGAGGGCCAGTCAATGGTATCATTGCCTTCGTCATCCAGGAACTGCCTACACACTCTGGTCACATGAGGCCAGGCATTGGCCTGCACCAGTAGGAATCCAGGGCCCACTGTACCAGCTTAAGGTCTGAAGATGAGTCTGAGGATTTCATCCCAGTACCTAACAGCAGTCAGGGTGATGCTGGCTAGCACGTGGAGGTCTGTGCGACCCTCCAAGGATATGCTTCCCCAGACCATCACTAACCCACTGCCAAACCGGTCATGCTGGAGGATGTTGCAGGCAGCATAACGTTCACCACGGCGTCTCCCAACTCTTTCACATCTGTCACGTGTTCAGTGTGAACCTGCTCTCATCTGTGAAGAGAACGGGTGCCATTGACGGACCTGCCAATTCTGGTGTGGCCAATCGAGCTGCATGGTGCTGGGCTGTGAGCACAGGTCCCACTAGAGGACGTTGGGCCCTCATGCCACCCTCAAGAAGTCTGTTTCTGACAGGTTGGTCAGAAGCATGCGCACCAGTAGCCCGCTGGAGGTCATTTTGTAGGGCTCTGGCAGTGCTCCTCCTGTTCCTCCTTGCACAAAGGAGCAGATACTGGTTCTGCTGCTGGGTTGATGCCCTTCTACGGCCCTGTCCAGCTCTCCTCGTGTAACAGCTCGTCTCCTGGTATCTCCTTCATGCTCTTGAGCCTGTACTGGGAGACACAGCAAACCTTCTTGTAACGGCATGTGCTGGACTATCTGTGCAACTGAATGAGCTGCAGATACTGCCTCATGCTACCAGTAGTGACAAGGACACTAGCAAAACACAAATCTAGAGAAGAATCAGGAAGAAAGGATAAGGAAATTCTCTGTGGCCACCACCAGCAAAACCATTTCCTTTTTTGTGGTTGTCTTGCTGTTGCCTCTCCAGTGTACCTGTTTTCACTTTCATTTGCACCAAAACTGGTGACATTGATTCACAATCGCTTATCCTTCCTACCTGGACAGATTGATATCCCTGAAGTTTAATTCACTTGGTGTTTTAGTGTGATGATCATGTGTTCTCTTAAATGTTTTTGAGCAGTGTGTTTATGGTAGCTGCATATTATCTTTACACTTTAGAACTCTAGATGTAATTTCTGTTTTTAATATAATGCAAAAAAGTGCTAAAATCATGAGGGGATTTCTGGAACGTTTTATGGTTATTCATTAATTAACACCTTTAAAAAATGTTTTAAATTTCTTTCAGTAGTGTACAATCGGTATTACATAGTGTCATTGTATTTGATGCTTTTTGTGGCATCTGTGGGCCAAGTTTTATTCCCATGCCAAATTTTGAGTATATTTTGTGTGAGATGTCTGGGTCTTAATGAATATGCTCTGAGTTTAGAGAAGTGTGTTTAAAGTTTTGTGGCAATGTAGTGTTGTCAGTTAGAAATGAAAACAAGTACTTTTAAGAAGTCACTAAACTTAAAAGACTATTCTACTAAACACAAATGTAAAAACGCTATGAAAAACCTAAAATAACATTCTGTGGAAATATTCTAATTCAGCTGTATCTTTCATTGTATTTAATGGTTCATTGAGTATACAACCTTGTGGTAATGCCAACCACATTAACTTTTTAACTCAGCTGATAAAAA
The DNA here is from genome assembly GCA_016801175.1 of Esox masquinongy. Taxonomy (NCBI): domain Eukaryota; kingdom Metazoa; phylum Chordata; class Actinopteri; order Esociformes; family Esocidae; genus Esox; species Esox masquinongy. The sequence goes on along the minus strand of JACXGI010006222.1, from coordinate 11,721 downwards.
ATATTAAGCTTTCTTTGTCATTCATAACTGACAATTTAAAAGTCAAAAATTATATTTTTGAATTCTATAAAGTCAATGAAGACCAACCACCAGGTAATGACAGCATGGATGGTAAACTACTATGGTTGGTGGCGGATTACATTAATTCTCCCATTTGCTATACATTTATTGCGTGGTTACTTTAAGCTCTTTGTCATGTCTTGGAGTGCGAGTTATCTGTCAAAAAGAACATGTTTTTCAGTAATCATGAGTGTTGAGTGTAGTGCGCCTCAGGGCAGCCGGCTTGGGCCTGCCTTTTTGTTTATACAAATGATTTTCCACTGACCCTGAATAAAGCCTTTGTTTCTATCTACACTGACTATGCACTATTATATAGGGCATTCAAAGAGTATTCAGACCTCTTCACTTTTTACACATTTCCTTATATTACAGCCATATTCTAAAATGGATTCGATTTTTTATCCTCATCAATCCACACAATCTACTCTATAATGAAAAAGCAATTTTTTTTGCAAAAGTATTAGAACATTCATAGAATTATTCACACCCTTTCCTATGAGACTTAAAATTGAGCTCTGGCGCATCCTGTTTCCATTGATCATCCTTGAGATGTTTCTATTAAATTGTCCATAGAGCTCTGAGAATTATCTTTCTCAGCTGTCTCAAGTATGATCAATGGAAAAAGGATGCACCTGAGCACAATATCAAGTGTCATAGCAAATAGTTTGAATACTTGAATGTACATAATTGTAAAATTTCAATTTAAAATTTTGCAAAAAATTCTGAACCTGTTTTTGCTTCATCATTATAGTTTGTATGTAAATTGATGAAAACATATATAATTTAATCAATTTTAGAATACAGTGGTATGAAGAGGTCTGAATACTTCTTGAATGCACTGTTGTTTATCACTCCGCTATCATGTGCAAAATGGTTCATGTCGTTTATTGATGCTGGGCAGCCATTTCATGTTTTTAATTTAAATAACCGACCTGGATGGACTGGTGTGTTGAAATAAGGCATGGATTGAAAAACACAATTAACTGAGTTGATCAGGTGGTGACTGCAATATTTGTGACCAGACAGGAACCGAAACCGAATCAGCCAACGCCCATCAGCAAACATATTTGTTTTAAGTAGCATAGCCATGTCAACAACTTACCACTGTCCGACACATTTAAAGAAATCCCTATTTAACTTTGGAAGATAGGAACATGGGCCTAATATTCCCCTAGGCTTTATTTCCAGAAATGTTTTAACCAATCTTTTCACATTAGACATTGTTCAGAGATTATCTGATCAAAACACCAAATTTGTGAAAAGGGTCTGAATTGGTTAGAGCTGTTCTGGGAAGGGAGTACTACAAATCGTTGTACGACATCTTCAGTTTCTTGGCAATTTCTTGCATGGAGTAGCCTTCATTTCTCAGAACAAGAATAGACTGACAAGTTTCAGAATAAAGTTCTTTGTTTCTGGCCATTTTAAGCATGTAATCGATCACAGTTTTCAGCAGTGCTAACATGCAAAGGGGTTTTCTAATGATCATTTAGCCTTTTAAAATGATAATCTTGGATTAGCAAACACAATGTGATATTTGAATATATATATATATTTTTGAATATATATATATATATATTTGAACACAGGAGTGATGTTTACTGATAATGGGCCTCTGTACGCCCAGTGACGCCGACGGGGGGACAACCGTGAACGTTGTCCCGGGCCCAGGCCTGGCGGGGCCCATCTGGTTGGCTTAAATAATTATTAATTATTCTGTCAGTGTTAGTATTCAGTAATATCGAGACAGTTGCAGTTATTAAACAGAAGAATTGCATTGATGAAGCGATTCATGTTTTTCTCTTTGCTGTTTTTTTTTTTATACAGCGTTATGATTCAACCTTTTTCTGTAAAAACGGTTTGTTCTACCAACAGCCAATCAGGGGGAGGTAGATTGCATGGCTGCGCTGTGACTGAGGCTGGCATGGCGGGTAGTTCGGATGGGAGAGCGAAGAGGATATGGATATTGGGGCGAGATATGGCCCGTGGGAGGTAGAGGGGCCTAAGGTCGCTAAGGTAGTTAGGAAGGGCAGAAATGAGAGGAAGAGGATAAGGGAGGAGGGTGGCGTGACGTCGGATGGGGATGTAGGGAGGAGGGAGGAGAGGCCAGGACTGGGAAATCGGCAAGACAACGCAGAGGAGTTGAAGGTAATGGTGGTGTTTTCTGAGCCTACATGGAAGCTTTTGCATCCGATATTGCTGTTTAAGGCTATTAGAGCGGAGATTGGGCATGTTAAGGAGGCAAGGGGGGTGAGGTACGATAAGGTGTTACTTCATGCTGCCACTAGGCATCAGAGGGATGTGATATTGTCACTGACGTCCCTGAATGGGGCAGAGGTTAAATGTCATGTGCCTGGGAGCCGGGCTAAAATCGGGGGTGATTACGGGGGTGAACCTGGATGTGTCAGTAGAGGAGTTTAAGAGGGAAATGACTGGAGGACAGGTGGTGGGGGCAAGGCGGTTGACTAGTAAGAATAAAGGAAAGGGTGAGGAGAGTCCTACGGTGTTAAGAGAGTTTGATGGACGGCTGCCCAGTAAGGTGTGCTTGGGTTATATGAGCTTTTATGTAAGGCCTGCGCCGCTACGGTGCTTTAAATGCCAATGTATGGGACATGCGGCTAGTGTGTGCAAGGGACAGAGTAGGTGTGCGAAGTGTGGGAGTCCTCAAGAGTATGGTAAATGTGGGGCTGAGGCCAAGTTGAGGTGCTGTAACTGCGGTGGGAGCCCAGTGCGGCCTATGGGGGTTGTAGTGTGCAGAGACAGGCGGCGGAAGTACAGAGATTTTGAATACTGAATAAGGTTACATACGCAGAGGCGGCCAGTTCGAGGCAGGCAATCTGAACCTGTGCTGAGGTCGGCGTGATAAAAGTCGGCGTGCATAGATATGGTGGTGCGTGCTGCTAAGGATTTTTGACTGGGGAAATGTTGCATGGGATGTTGAATCAGCCTAAAGGTGGGGATGTGGAACGGCGTGATAAATAATGTCTCTTGCGATCTTACAATGGAATGCAAGGAGTTTAGTGGCAAATGGACAGGAGTTTAAGAAATATGTGTATGAGTTGGTTGTTCTACCTGATGTTATATGTGTATAAGAAACGTGGCTCAAACCTCAGTTGGACTTTTTGATGCCAGGATTCAGTGCGGTAAGGTTTGATAGAACTGAGGGGGGAGGGGGTGGGGGTTGTGCTACGTTCGTGGGGGTGGAAAGGTCATTTGGTGTGGTGATTTTTATGCACATAATGAGTCATAGGTGATGTGGACATACAGATGTCAATGAGACTGTGGTGGAGGAATTTATGGATGGTTGTGGGTTGGTGTGTGTTAATGGTGGGGGTGGTACGAAAATCAATGTCGTTAGCGGTACTGAATCTTGTTTGGACCTGATGTTGGTGTCCACGTCTATGGCAGGGAGGTGTGAATGGGAAGTGTTGAGAGATTCCACGGTAGGAAGTGATCATTGTCCCATTCTGGGTAAGATTCAGATAGGTGTGAGTAAGCAGAGCAGAGGGCATTATGGTGTTTTGAGAAGGCGGATTGGGTGAAGTTGAGGTGTCTGTGTGAGAGGGAAAGGGGGAAGTTGAATTTGGTGGGGTCGGTGAATGAGTGTGCTGAGGCGGTAGCGGGTGTCCTTCTGGCAGCAGTGGATGTGGCTGTACCGATGTGTAAGGGGGGTGGTAGGAGGAGGGTGGTTCCATGGTGGACGGATGAGTGTACAAAAGGGTTACGCGAGTGGGATGAGGCGTTTTGGAGGCTGAGGAGTAGTCTGTTGGATTTTAGGGCTATAGACTATCAAAGGAAGAGAGCTATGGCTAGGAGGATCATTAAGAGAGCCACAAAGGAGGCATGGCGGGAGTTCTGCTCTACCATTGGTTGATATTGATATTGATATTGGGATGGTGTGGAAAATGTTTAGAAAGATGATGGGGAAGGCGGGTAATGCTGAAATTCCAGTTTTAGTGGAGGGGGATGCTATTGCTATGACGAGCCAGGTAAAGGCGATGCCCTTGGTGCTGGTTTTGCGAAGGTTCACAGGGGCGATCATTTATGTGAGGAGAGTAAGAGGAGATCTCTTGAGTCATGATCTGTTGAGTTGACACGGAGATGTGTTGAAGAAGAAGGTGGCTTTGGGTGAGGCGTTGGATGCAGAATTGACCAAGTATGAGTTATCCCAAGTATGGTGGGATGTGGGCAGACGGCGCCAGGTGAAGATAGAGTGTGTTATCAAATGGTTAAGAAGGCAGCGGATAATGTTCTGGATGCTGTAGTTGGGCATATTGGACCAGATTGAAAGGGTGTGCAGAAAGTCTCGCTGCAGTCTTGGCAACCAGGGATTGTTGGGAGAGAGACCTGGGTAGACAGAGGGCATTTGGGTGGATGATTGGTCAGAAGGTGGAGATAACGATTGGCCCGGCATTAGCGGTTGGGGTCTATACCTCCGTGGATGTTTCCGACGCCTAGTGTGGATTTGGGTATGATTGAGGATAGGAGGGACTGGGGCAAGGAGGATGTGGGTGTGTGTGGAGAGGTGTATTAGTAGTCGTTTCTGTGGGTTTTTAAGGGTGTATACTGATGGATCAGAGGCCGAGGATGGGGTTAGGGTAGGTGCATGTTCCTGAGTTTCATGTGATGGTGGCTGTGATACTTGGTCTGAGGTGGGTAGAGGATGTGAGATCTTTCAGGGTGGTAATTTGTTCTGATTCAGCGGCGGTGTTGAATAGTGTGAAAACTGGTAGGTCGGATAGGGTGGATTTGTTAGCTGAGATGATGGGGATATTGTTGGGCTTGGAGAGAATAGGGGTGGTGGTGAGATTTTGTTGGGTTCCATCACATACTGGAGTTGAGGGAAATGAAGTGGCTGATAGGGTGGCGAAAATTGCTACGGGGAGGACGGTGATAGATGTCCGGGTGCCGTTGGGGCGCAGGGAGGTCAAGTCATTGATACGGGCAGCTGGGATTGTGCTCTGGGAGAGACAGCGGAGTGAAGGTAGCACGGGGAGACATTTCTATAATGTCCATAGGTCTGTGAGGGCAGAGGTGGGAAGTGTGGGGATGTAGGATAGAGGAAGTGGTATGGAGCAGGTTGCGGTATGAACACACGGGTTTGAATGCCACGTTGAAGATAATGGCAAAACATGACACAGGATTGTGTGATGAGTATTTGGTGATGGAAATGTGGAGCATGTACTGTTTTACTGTGAAAGGTATGATGATGATAGGGAAAGATTGTATGTCAATGTATTGGAGGCTAAGCGGGGATGGGACCCGGGTGGTGTTCTCAGGGGTGGGGCAGGGAAGGCAGTAGTTATAGGGGCATTGTTCTTTTAGTGAGGAATTGAAGTAGGGAGGCCGTGACCGGCCTCACACTCCAGTGCAGTAGGTGGCAGTATATGCACCATCAGTTGGATGCGATCTGCCAATCAAATTGAAAGAAGAACAGCCAATCAGTGATATCCTAAAACCCACACCCAATCAGAGTGATACCTTAACACCAGCGCCAATGCAAATGTGTTGTCGGTAGGAAGCAGAGTTTGCTTACTGTAAGAAACTATAATGGCAGCTTGGGATCAGGATGACAAACTGTCAATTCCTCCCTTGTCTACTACAGTATACACTACGAAAACGGCAAAGAAGCGAAAGAAGACTTAGACCAACTCTCTATAGCTAGCTACCAGGAACCCTAAGATCACATTAGCAAGGCTAAGAATAAGTCAAACTCTTAGTTAGCGCTTTATTTGGAACAGGTAATTCTATTTTTCATATTATTATTCGGAACTTATTCGGAGCTTTCTGACCGGTGAGTAATTGCAAAATGCTGTAATTGTTTTTTTTTACTGAAAAAATCCTATGTAGTGCAGCTTTAAGAAGAAAAAAAATCTAATTTAACCAACATAAATGTCTACTGTCTAACTACAGTAGCTATCTGACTAAAACATTGCCACCATTGCAGTAGCTATCTGGCCTAAACATTGCCACCATGCAACCAAAACAAGGAGCACAGAAATGTAAGGACAAATCTAAAAGAGAACGTGAAAATGGGTAGCAGTAAAGTAATGGCTGATTGTGACTGAGTAGGTTATGAATTGAAAAAATTTGACATAGCCTAATAAATTACCTGTGTTGAAAACAAAGTGATTTGAATGTGGCCTGGTTATGAATTAAAACATTAAACAATAAAACGTTTATGACCTGTTTTTTGGACAGTAATAACATTATTATTTACATATTTTTTGGCCTGTGGTTTGCGTCCGAAACGTTAAATTCTGTCCCAGGCCCTTAGATTCCTGTCGGCGTCCCTGTGCACGCCTAAGTAGATATTCCATTGAAAATCAGACGTTTCCAGCTACAATAGTCATTTTCAACATTAACAATGTCTACACTGTATTTCTGATCAATTTTATGTTGTTTTAATGGATAGAAATTTCCTTGTCATTTTTGAAGTGACCCCAAACCTGTTGAACGGGAACCTGTTGAACATGTTAAATCCTGCTTTTGCTTTCCTGATTGCTTGAGTTCACTGATTCCTTCTTTTCCTGAATAGTTGCCTATCAAATGGGTTTTTGAAGGCCAATGCTATGTGCCAGAGCAATTGTTTGTAGTAGGGTAGCTTAGACAATTCAGAACAAAGCCAGGGACTGAAGCTTTTTTATATATTTTTTACAGATTGCATTCTTAAAGGAGCCCTACACCCTAGGCGGACCTAAAATAATTATGCCTGTGAGGTTTCTTGGGCAGTGAGATTTGTTTCATACATAATTGACCGGAAATAGCGAGGTTTGTTTTTTGCATACCAAAAAGCCCACATTATTATGTCACTGTGTGGATTGAAGGGCGAGCAAGATGCAAAAAATGTATGTTTACCAAAAAAGTCATTGTGTGTTACTGTGTGTAAATAAAGACATAAAAAGTCTTTAGATTTTATGTGTTTTCATTTCAGGCTGCAAGGCAACAAAATGTGAACATTTTGAAATGGGGTGGTGACTTTTTATACCCACTGTATAGACAAATAACAGCCTGTGTTGGCAAGGAGAAATTACTTAGTAGTGTAGGCATGGTGAGACATAGAAGGTTTGGTGAGACACTCCTGTGAGACCAGTGTGAAAACCAGTCTTGTCCCAGCAACTGGGCCTTCTAGCGCTGTTGTCAAGAGACAGAGCAGACCAGAGGTAGGTAAAAAATTTCCAATGGTGATAGTTACCTTCGGTCTAGAGATATGTAGTATGATATAATAAATCTGATCGAGTTCTCCAGGGAATAGCTCCAGATAATGTTAATTATAAAACCTTTAGAATAACTTATTACTTATTAACAAGACACAGCTGAAAAGAAACAGGACTTGCAATGATATGCCATCTTGGGTTCATTTTAAGTTTTTACCAAATCAATAGAATCTTATGATGTGTATCTGGAGGTGGATCGCCCCTTAGGTAATTCAGTGCCTCACTCATTGAGCCACTTCTATTGTTCCACAGTTCCACTATAGCTCTCTCTGTGAGGTGAATTAGTTCCAACAATTAGCCTACAAAGGACACGAACAAGGACAGACACCTGCCCCACCTGAACACACGCGCACACGCACGCACACACACAGTTCTCTAACAAAAACATTGTGCCGTGCTTTTGGCCATATTTGGTTTATTCCCATGAGAACAGACAAAAAACAGATGACATTCCAGCTATGGGAGAAGTTTCATCTAATTATAAATTACCTTTATGCAAATGGTATAAATACAATGTTACAATGTTGGTAGAAATGCAAACACATTTCATAAAAAGGGGGGACAGATTAAATATAAGTCTCACTTATCTTTTAACAAATGAGATTTGTCTTCTTAGCTATTATCAACATATTTGTTGGTATTACGAATTAAAGTAGCCTAATAAGGATTTCAGATGCTGTAGGCCTATCTCCGGTACAGTACATGAAAGAAATAATGTTGTTAAATTATTGACATTTAAGTAAATCATAAGTAAATGCATAAAACCAATGGGACACAGCAAATGGACAGCCTAATAGATCAACTAGCTGCTTTATACCCAGAAAACATACTCGCCTGAACTGAATCTGAACTACTAGCAAGTAGCGCCAGATAAAATTTGAGGGGTAACATCTGCCTTTCTTCCAATTAAACATATTGCCAAAACAACCATTATAAAATATATTGTATCGTTGCAATCTCGCTAGCTATCTAGCTACCAGCTGGCAGGGCCTCTACCTGCCACCAAATCCATTCTGTACAGGAAAGCTGCGAACGGTGCCAACTAGTTTGTTGCAGTTTCAAGATATACTGCGCATATGAAACAAAGCGCATCACAGTGGAAACAAAACGCCTGTTGGCTCACGTTTCAGTGACACCATCCCAGCTGCGCAGTCAAGCCGCAAAACAGTCAGGGTTGACCAAAAACATCCAGCGCTGAAGACCCGAAAGCCTGGGTCTGGTGATGCATTACATACGTTTTTCAATGTATGTGTTAGGTTACTTTTACACAACAACAATCTGAATTACTGTAACCAGTAACATTGTAACGAGCTAGCCCCAATGCCATTGTCAATATCTGTTAAAATCGTTTATTGTATTTAGCATGCTTAGAAAATACCCTGTATTATTAGTAGTGTATTAAACTTGCTATGTCAAGGGAATGGTTCATTATCATGCAAGCTTTGAAACACATCCTCTAAGTAAAACTATAAAAAATTTGACTCATAGGAAAAGCATGGAATTCCAAAACAGCTGTGACAGGGTCAAACAGTCATGCATGCAGAGACAACAGGATTTAGCTGAGTACATGTCAGGGCTATAGGTAGAATAACTTAATTTGGGCGGAACAAAACATATTGCATGAATCCTAACAATGAAATATAACGGTTGAAATGAGAATAGCAGATTATATGTCACAGTATGCAAAGCATAAATACTCAACCATGGACATCATTATAAACCTGCTTGTATCATCAGTAGCCTATTTTCATGCACTACAATATGCACCAGCCAGGGGCAAAAGGGGGATGGACATGGGTGTAAGGGGGCATATCATGTTACCTGTAGCAGGACTTGTGCTTATGTATTATCAGAATGTGGTACTGCAATTTCGTCTGTGTCCAATGCTGATGATTTCTCTAGGCCCTCTGTTTTGCTCTAGTATATTCTTCACATATAGACATTAAGCTTGACAGTGGGACCGCCAGGGTGGTTGGACAAATGTGAAATGGAGATGATCATATCCAATAGAAAGAGAAAGAGATATTAGCCCAGAGATGGAATCAATACTTTATCAGATCAGCAGAATCAAATAAAGATCTATCAAAAATGAAAATATTTAATCATTCATAAGCCATGATATGTGTTTGTCATGGCTACATGTTCCACTTCAAGTAAAAGTATAGTCGAGCTATATTTACTGTAATGAAAAAATATCAACACATCATCGCAGGACTTACGTGCGTAACTACTTTGGAAAACGCAATTGCACTCAGTATGAACATATAAGCAGTGCTATTACATTTAATATCACATATTAATATCTGGGATATGTCTATGGACATATCCCAGTGCTACAGGTCCTTAACAACTTGCGATTACGTTCAGTATCAGTGAGTGCTCAAGTGCTGTTTACCATCGGAACTCGTCCGCTAGGGACAATAATAAACGTATTCATAGTTAAGTAGTGTGTGTGTTGGTTAGGGCATAGTGGTTGGGGATGGTGGACAAGCATTTCCGCAACAGGCTTTCAGTAACCGTAATCCTAACCCTAAAGCCGGTACTGTGATACGTAACCTTAACCCTATATTAACCTTAAACGTTGACCGTAAATGTTATTTGTAATGAGACATTTTTTATTTTGAATCGATTGTGTTAAGGACCAACATTATGGTGAAAAAATTAGGAGCAACGTAATAGTGAGTCGTTAAGGACCAATAGCACTGGGGATGTGCTGATAGTGTAATTGCTCCGAATTATGTTCATACTGAACGTAATCGCAGTTTAAAAAATAGTTCCATGCGAACGTAATTCCTGAGAGGTATGGTTGAAAAAGTGGACACCTCAAATATAAAAAGACAATACGAGTAATCTGGAGCATATCATGTGTGCATGTTTGTATGAGAGTATGCGCATGTGTGTCTAATGTTATGGGTATATATGTTTGTGCGCATTCATTTTTCTGCAGAATCTATTTGTACTTCAATATGTATTCGTTATTTAGAGAATGATTGCATGGGGACGAGAGTAATTTTGATCTCCAAGCAATGCAATGGCCATTGACTAAATTAAGTATTGTCTTTTACAGATTTGTCTCTGGCTTGGCATATCTGAAGTCAGTCTAATCACGGCTGATCTTGCAGAGCTCCAGCAGAACCGTTGGTCTCCTCCCGCTCCCCTTCTTCCACCTTGTCCACGTCTTTGGTAAAAGGGTTGAGAGTGGACAGGGGATCCAGAGCGTAAGGTTTGGGTGGCTCAGACATCTGCAGAGAGAGTGTGGGGAGCAGCTGGCCCTCACGTAAAGTAGCGGCTAGCTCTTTAGCACTGCACGAAGGCGTGTTGGTCTTGTAGATGTCATGAAAGCTGTTGTAGTCCACCTCGTAGAAGCCCTTCTCAAGAGATAGGACTGGGGTGAAACGATAGCCCCATAACACCTCTTTGTCCAGATAGGAGCTCCTGGCCTGGCAGGTCATCCCTGTTAAAACACACATACAGAAAATAAGAGAGATGGAGAGATTTGAAGAGTAAATTATTCACAAACTTGGCTCAACTGCTAATGTCTTGATCTGCTGTGCTACAGTACATGAGCACTGAAATTGGATGGGTAAATTAGGATTCAAACCTTTCAAAAGGCTACTCAAAACATAAACCTACTCCTAGGTTCACCCCTTAAAGCCTCCATCCAGACAATTTTGCTTTCTTCCTTTTCAAGAAAGAAATGCTCAAAGTACGGAAGCAGAGAGCGATTGTCTTGTAATTTGGTAACCATTATAAATATAGTATATTATTTAATGGTGTGTACTACTTAAATCTGCATAAATGACAAGGACAAGTGAGATCTGAACATGATGCAGACCCAATTTGTCCAGAGTGCACACATTTTAAAATGCATTTCAAATACTGTTTGAAATTAAGAAATTAAACTACTCATCTGCTGTGCATCCATGTGCTCAACAAATCACCCATGTAGTCAGGGCTCTACAGTATACCCATGTACTCAGGAGTCCACAGTACATCCATGTACTCAGGACTCTACAGTGCATCCATGTACTCAGGGCTCTACAGTACATCCATGTACTCAAAGCTCCACAGTACATCCATTTACTCAGGATTCTACAGTACATCCATGTACTCAGGGCTCTACAGTATATCCATGTACTCAGGACTCTACAGTATATCCATGTACTCAGGGCTCTACAATATATTCATGTACTCAGGGCTCTACAGAACATTCATGTAGTCAGGGCTGTACAGTATATCCATGTACTCAGGGCTCTACAGAACATCCATGCAGTCAGGGCTGTACAGTATATCCATGTACTCAGGGCTTTACAGTACATCCATGTACTCAGGGCTCTACAGTATATCCATGTACTCAGGGATTTACAGTACATCCATGTACTCAGGGCTCTACAGTACATCCATGTACTCAGGGCTCTACAGTACATCCATGTACTCAGGGCTCTAC
>JACXGI010006221.1:0-42959 GCA_016801175.1 Esox masquinongy | reverse complement strand
CATTTTCCCAACGTCTCTAAAAACAGCTGCCATTAAGCCCCTATTAAAAAAGAGAACACTGGATGCATCTATAATGAACAACTATAGACCTGTATCAAATCTCCCTTTTATAGCCAAGATCATTGAGAAGGTTGTCTTCAATCAACTCAGCAATTTTGTGACCTCAAGCGGTCTCTTAGACAAATTTCAGTCAGGCTTCCGACCTCACCACAGTACTGAAACAGCCCTGATTAAAGTTTTAAATGATATACGGCTGAATACTGATTCTGATAAAATAACAGTTCTGGTTCTATTAGATCTCAGTGCAGCATTTGACACAGTAGATCTTAGAACACTTATTGCTAGGCTGAAAAATTGGGTAGGGCTCTCCGGGACAGTCCATGATTGGTTCAGATCTTATCTAGATGGCCGGAGTTACTTTGTCACCATTGGTATTCATGAATCTGTTAGGGTGGCTATGACATGCGGAGTTCCACAGGGATCAGTTCTCAGATCGCTTCTGTTCAATCTCTATATGCTACCTCTGGGCCAAATTCTACAGAACAACAACATTAACTACCACAGCTATGCCGATGATACTCAAATATATATGGATCTTGAACCATATGACAACAGCTCAATAGACTCTCTGTGTCACTGTATAGAGCACATAAATACCTGGATGAACCAAAATTGTCTACAATTAAACCAAGATAAAACTGAGATTATTGTGTTTGGCAACAAAAATACTAGAACAAGTATTAGTAAAGAGCTGGATTCTCAGGCCCTTATTACCAGGGATCAAGTGCGTAATCTTGGTGTTCTGATAGACTTAGACCTCACATTTAACGGTCATATCAAAGCGGTCACCAAAACAGCATTCTATCATCTAAAACATATATCCAGAATCAAAGGCTTGGTGTCCCAAAAAGACCAAGAGAAGCTCATCCATGCTTTTATCTCTAGTAGGGTTAAATACTGTAATGGCCTCTTAACTGGACTCCCCAAAAAGACTGTAAAACAGCTGCAGCTCATTCAGAATGCTGCTGCTAGAATGTTAACCAGGACCAAGAGAACAGAGCACAGCACGCTGGTTCTTAAATCTTTGCATTGGCTTCCAGTCAGTTTCAGAGTAGATTTCAAAGTGGTGCTTTTAGTTTATAACTCTCTGAATGGTTTAGGCCCCGAATACATTTCTCATATGTTTGAAGAATATAAACCGAGCAGGACTCTTTGATCCATGAACACAGGTCAGCTAGTAGAGCCCAGAGTCCAAAGTAAACTTGGAGAAGCTGGGTTTAGCAGTTATGCTGTACACAACTGGAATAAACTACCAGAAGATCTTAGACGTGCCCCAAACGTATCAGTTTTTAAATCCAGGTTAAAAACACTTCTCTTTTCACGTGCAAATGACTGAGCACTTAAACTTAACCACACTGTTTAGCCTTAGCTACCTATGTTTTTATCCCGTTTTTATTCTTTTTGTATTTTCTCATTCTATTTTTTATTATTATGATGTTTTCATTTGTTTTGATGTTTTCATTTGAGTATTAGTTTTTATGTTATTGTATTTTTATAATTTTTTTTTCTTTTTCTTTGTAAAGCACATTGAATTGCTTCAATGAATGAATTGTGCTATATAAATAAGCTTGCTTGCTACAACCCTGTTTCCAAAAAAGGTGGGACGCTGCAAAAATGCAAATAAAAACAGAATGCAATGATGTGCAAATCATTCATCCCTATATTTAATTGAAAATAGTACAAAGACAACACCAAATGTTGAAACTGAGATACATTTTGAATTTGATGCCATTTTGAATTTGATGCCAGCAACACATTTTAAAAAAGTGAAATGTATTCCCATTCTTGCTTGATATAGGATTGCAGCTGCTCAACAGTTCGGGGTCTCCTTTATTGTGCTTTTCGTTTCATATTGCGTAAAATGTTTTCAATTGGAGAGAGGTTCCCTAAATAAGACGTTGTCTGGATGGCAGCATATGTTGCTCCAAAACCTGTATATATTGTTCAGCATTAATGGTGCCTTCACAGATGTGCAAGTCACCCATGCCATGTGCACTTATGCGCCCCCATACCATCACAGTTGCTGGCTTTTGAACTGTGCACTGATAAAAAACCAGATGGTCCCTCTCTTTAGTCCGGAGGACGCGGCGTCCATGATTCCCAAAAATAATTAAAAATTTTGCTTCGTCTGACCACAGGACTGTTTTCCACTTTGCCTCAGTCCATCTTAATTGAGCTTGGGCTCAGAGAAGGCGGCAGCTTTTCTGTATCTTGTTTATATATGGTTTCTTCTTTGCATGGTAGAGTTTTAACTTGCATTGGTGAATGCAGCGATATACAGTACTGTGTTCACAGACAATGGTTTTCGCAAGTGTTCCTGTGCCCATGCAGTGATTTCCACTGCAGAATTGTGTCTGTTTTCAATGCTGTGCTGCCTGAGGGCCTGAAGATCAAGGCCATCCAATATTGGTTTTTGGCCTTGTCCCTTGCATACAGAGATTTCTCCAGATTCTCTGAATCTCTTAATGATGTTATGTAACATGGATAATGTGATCCCCAAACTCTTTGCAGTTTCACGTTGAGAAATGTTATTCTTAAATTCTTGCGCTATTTGCCCGTGCAGTCTTTCACAGATTGGTTAACCCCTCTCCATCCTCATCTGACAGACCCATTCTCTCTGGAATGATCTTTTAATACCCAATCATGTTACTGACCAGTTTCCAATTGACCTAATTAGTTGTGTGATATTCCACCAGGTTTAGTTTTTTAGCATTACACAACTTATCCAGTTTTTGTTGCCTCTGTCCCAACTTTTTTGAAACGTGTTGCTGGCATCAAATTCATAGTGGGCAGATATTTTTTAAGAAACAATAGGTCTTAGTTTCAACATTTGATATGTTGTCTTTATACTATTTTCTATTGAATATAGGGTTTCAATGATTTACACATTATTGCATTCTGTTTTTATTTATATTTTACCCAGCGTCCCAACTTTTTTAGACACATGGCTGTACTTGACTTCGGAATTGAAATAACCTGTGGTGAGTTGCAGGTGCTAGGAATATGAAATCCACTTCAAAAAAAGGATAGAACTCATTCTCAAGACTCTCCTGTACCTCATTGGTCATCCATGAAATCCACCCTTGTATTATTGCGTACGTCCAGTGCTTGACTTGGGCCTCTGATTTTAGGCAAACAGTTCTGGTTCCTTTTTTAGGCAAAAGTGCAAGCCTTATTGGAACAAGCCTTAACAGGGTATCCGCGGGTCCTTAAAAAGTATTTAAGTCTTAAATTAATTTATCTAAATAAAAGGCCTTGAAATGTCTTAAATTGTCTTATTTTGTCTTTTTAAAGGTCTTAAAAAATATTTGTTAAATTTTGTTAGTACTGTGAATAAGTGATGTAAGAAAATGTGTGGTTTTTGAACACATTTTAGCTCTGGTCGTGTGCAGAGAGGAACCACGATTTCAGTCAGGTTGTTAGCAGTGTTGCCAAGTCCACTTATAATACGCGACTGAGCTTTTTTTTTTGAAGTCGCTTGAAATAATCACTGGTCGCGGGATGCGGGTTTTTGGGCTTGTTTTAAAAGGTTTGGTTGCTTGTTAGGAAAATCTGAGAAGCGACTTCGTTTTTGTACATTTATGGCCACTACTTGCCATAAATGCATTGACTGACACTGTCTGCTCACAGCCTCACAATAATACAAGTGCTGTAGTGTAATTCGCTCTACTACAAATCCCCACATGGATCTTTCCTGCCTCTACCTCCCTTCCATTGGCGAAAAATCAAGTAACAATTCCAAGCGATGTTACAAGTTTCCACGTTTATTTGTCAAATGCACCGAGCAACACAGCGTCATCCTGAACAATTACATTCTTGTGACATGGCACCTGACAACTACGTAGTGAGAGTTAAGAAGAATATATAAGCAAAAATATAGCCAGACACTAATAAAGCAACACTATACATAACACTGCACACTAGCAGCAGTTTAAGAGTGTACTGTAAACTAGCAGCAATCTGGGTATTAGCCTATTATTGATTATAGATATGGCAAGTAAGGCAATAATATACATAACAATGTAAACTAGCAGCAATTTGGTAGAATTATTGAATATTATAGATACATGAGTGTAATAAGCTAATGAATGGTGACATAGCACACTACAACTACTTAGTGTGAATTTTGAAGAATAATATATACACAGCAAAAATATAGCAAGAAGAGACAGCAACAATATACATAACACTATACACTAGCAGCAGATTAGAAAGAGTACTGTAAACTAGCAGCAATATTGGTGGTGGTATTGAAATTATAGATAGGCCTATGGCAAGTATGGCAATAATATACATAACAATGTAAACTAGCAGCAATTTTTGAAAGAGTAGGATGGGGAATTTGAACAGTATGGTAGAAGTATTGAATTTTATAGACACTTAGTACAGCAGTGATGATGAGTTATCATTCATGACCATTAGATGGCATAGCACTAGATACATTTCCACAAACGATGCTGCCAACAAAGTGGTCCAAGTATGGTAAAAAGTACAACAAATACTGTGTACATCAAGTGGTCCATGATGACAGTAATGCTCTGTGCAGATACTGCAATGCAGAATCTATTATTACAGTTTATAACAAAAAACAAGCATAACATAGCCTACTCATGTGTATATATATATAGCCTACAAATAGTAGATACATATGGTACTAATGTATTTTACATTAGTGCTCCTGTCCCCTCGTTTTCCATCTCTCCTCTTATATTCTGCTCGCCGGTGATCAGAGATGTGTGGATGGTGCCTGCCCTCCATATACGTGTTGTTGACGTTTGATTATTTTTTGTAAAGAATTATTTGCTGGTTGATGTTAAAATACATTTTTTGGGTTTCAAACTCTGAGTGGCTTCAGTTTAATATGGTGCAGGCTCATTCATTGACGGTAACACGCTATAACAGTATTGAGGTTGTTTTGGGCTTGTTTTTGAAGCTGCGGTTGCTTGTTTGACTCGCGACAGTTGGCAGCACTGGTTGTTAGATGTCAGCAAGACACGTGGCGGATGGCTGCTTTTCTCCCATACCATTGTTCATGAGGTAGATAACTAGCTAGTACCAAGCTTGGTAATACAGCTAGCAACATGGCAGACATTGTCTGTTAAACTTCCCGCAGGTACCATGGGATTTCTCTGTTCTGTTTGGTCATATCACAGACAACAGTCCAGCAGAGTACAGTCAATAAAGTTATTGTTAGCAGTAGGCTTGCTGCTCTAACAACTGTGGGTGCAGGCACTTACGGTGTAGACAGACTGCGATAAGCGACAACTGAACCGAGAGAAAATGCTGCCTACCGTGTGTTCACCCATGCAGAGGTTTACACATGATAGCTACCACGACTGAGTTTGCGTTGGTTACCATAGTAACAACAATGCTCTGGTGAAGCTAGGTTTGGTATGTTGTCCAAAAATGACTTTACAGATGTTGTAAATTAAATCATTTTTATTTAATTTACAAAAACAACTGCATGAAATTATGTAGTTGGCTAGGTAAGCAGATTATTTGTATTTCTTATCTCTGTGCAATATTATTCTTGTTATAATTGTTAGGCTACAGGCCTATTGTTATAATTGTATTAATTATTGTTATAGTTATTAGTTGAACAAAAGTTAGTACAAGACCGAACCAGAGATCACTAGCCCTTTTGGCATTGAGGTAAGTAAACCATTATGTTCATGATGGGGACACTGATTGGCCACACACTGGAGGGAATTAAACAACATTGGAGGGAGATGCAGTAGCCTACTTCTCTAGCAATGCATGTCAGTGCTACTGTCATGTTCCCCTGTGGTTGCATGCGTATACGGAAGCCCCTTAAACAGCTGCTTGTTTTGGTGCTCATCAACAACTAAAGTTGGAAGGTGCCTTCTGTCGAATTGGTGTCCTTATGTATTTTTTGCGTGGGGTATTGTTGAGAAATGAGTCTTATATTTAATTCGAAGTGGCATTAAAAGTCTTAAAGTCTTAAATTTAACTTGCTGAAACCTGCAGATACCCTGTAACACCTACATTTTGATGAACATAGTCTAATGTGCGATTTGGCAGTTCCTGCACTTATTTTAACCCAAGTCAAGCGCTGCATACAGACGATGCTCGTTTAATTTCAGCGCCAAGGGGGCGGTCTGCGGCAAGTTGCAGTGCCGTGCGGCATGGACAAAAACATAAAATAAAAAGTAAGAGTGGCCACCAGGAGGCATCTGTGAGAACATCGACACCCGCCTGCAACTGCTGTTATTCAAGCCTGCGTCTGTACTTATATTGCCAAAATAAAACATTCAAATCGGAGGAATATTGTCTATTATAATCCAATTCATGGATTGCTATGTTGCTGTGTTTGATTCCATGTTGCTGTGTTTAACTGTTATTTCTGAGAATCTATATTTAATTATAGGTCTACACGCATGAATCTCTTCCTTTTCGTTAATTGTAATTATTTAAACTCAAATACAATTACTTGCCTGGAAATATAGCTGTTGATTACAAAGATTAAGTTAACATTTATGTAGGCGAATTGCAGACTTTTACCAAGCGTTCATTACTTATTGCGTCATTGGTGCCACTTTTCTGCATGGATATTTCCTGAAGACTGCATCTGTTTCTATCAATAAAAACTTATTAAAATGAAAAAATAAGAAATTACTTTTCCCACCAGATTTCTTTGATAAAGTACAGTATGCCACAGTAGGCCCAAGCGAAAATATAATTCAAGTGTTTAACATTGCATGTATACATGAAGGACGTTTAGTTTGTTAAACCAGCAATAAGCTACACGTTAAACCCATCAATGTTTCATTAATATATGTTTCTCCTTGGGTTAATGTGGAGGTGAATAACGATGGATTTTTTTCAAAAGTTTCTGATAAAAAGGCGTTTGAACAGAACATGTAAATCGTTTATTTACTGTACAATGGCCTAAAGTCGACAAATTACTATAATGACTCCTCATTAACCCAAGGAGAGAGACGGGTGAGACAAAGCGCCTGTTACAATACTTGTACTGTCGCATGCCTAATCAGTTAAGTAGGAATACGATGTAAAATAAATGGCAGTTAATCTCTAAGTAGTTTTCAGTTTGTGAGAATAGAATTCTGACAACGGAACAATGTAATATATGCTACACCTATTTAGGAAAAGTCATTGAAGAGGGTGTTCAAAATGGTGTGTTCCAAATCAATTGCATTGACAAATAAATAAAGGATAGACTACAACAGTCAGGTACAGTAGGCCTGACAATTTTATTTTGATGGAATAATGACAAAAAAGCAATATAAAAATCCAGATGTTTAATTAATATTTAAAATAATGTACATTCTTAAATTTTTATAGCCTAGACAACGATCTTTTTGCACAATATTTTGATTCCAAAATCATGTTTACAATCTGAATCTAAATTTCAGTATGTTTAAATAAAGTTTAGAATAGTTTTGCCATGCCGCAATGTGGCCTTTCGCAACATTATTATTTAATAGACAAGCGCGTTTCAGTCGCTTATTTGTCTTATCAAATCAAATATGGCGTTAAAATTCCAGAATTCCGGCCAAACAGAAGAGCTACCGGACATATGTTTTAAATAGCTATACTGTATAATAGCCTACACTTAAACAGCAATAAAACACAAACTCTGTGATCCAACAAATGTTTTTTATTTAAATTAGTCAGCATATTGAACTCTTCTCAATCTTTGTGAACTGAGCTTATACTCAGTTTTAATACTGTATACCAACTGTAGGGCTCTTGCAAATATTAGCTACATAATTGCCTGATCTAAATAATTTGAGCCACATCGCAATTATGTTTACAGACAACAATCTTTTTGCACAATATTTTGATTCCAAAGTCATGTTTCCAATCTAAATACGGGATTTTGAGGTAATTTTTTTGAAAAGTCTCAACAAAAAGGCTACCACACGAATGATGTCCGTTTCCATAGGATGTGTAGCCCACGCGCGCAAAAAAGCGTTTGACAGGCTCTGCGGAAAGTTATACTACAAGCTCAGATCATTTACTGAACCTCGTTTGCTGGCCTTAGTTGCACCATCACTATTTTTTTTTTAACCGACCCGGTTGTCTGCTTCGCCTTCGACATTTCGGAGTTGTATGCTGGAGCTGGTTCCGGATTGTGCTGCTTTTGATTGTTGCGCCAAGCTTAGTCACATGACTGTAATGTCTTATTGTGAGAGTGAGCCGAGGCTCGCTGTTTTCTTGGCAACAGATAATACAGGTCACACAATTTTTGGCTATTTAATATGCTAATAATCTATTTACTTATTCATTTGGCATATTTCCCACCGGACATTTTGGCGGTTGATATTTTCATCTGCCAGAATACACCTGATACCGGCGAAAAGCCTTTGCCGGCTAACGTAAACCCTGGTGCACAGTTTTCCTTAGCTGTATGATTGGTCCCAAAAGAAAAGTCCAGATGATTGCCATGTTTCCACTGGTGCTTAACCCCGGTACCAGGGCTACACCGGTGATTTATGCTGATGTTGGCTCCAGACATTTCTTTTGGTACCAAGGACTTAAGGAGGGGCTCACGTGGGGAGGGAGGAGTAAACTATCAACATGATTTGGTTTTCCGGTTACTAAAAATAAAAGGCAATATTTTTCTGGTAGTAAAGCAATAACACCATGCTCAGTTTGTTTACAATACGGCGTTTGAACTTAAGTAATAAATAATTTCTTCCTCAAACTCCTGCGACCGTCTCCTTCTCCACCTACACTCGTGACACTGCAACTAAACCAGTTTAATAAGTATTTTGTCAAAACTATCTACTTTTAATCGAAGAAATTGGGAGAATACTGAGGTAATTTTTTGTTGTTATAGGTTCTGCAGGCTAGCCTACGTCTGTCTCAGCGCTCCGTTTTTCTATTAAGTAAAACGCATTGTATCACCTTCGGTCGTTCCAACTCTTTCCGTTCTGAGACTTTGCTTCCCTGTACTGTTGCTTCATTTTCTTCATTTTTCATTTTCTGTTTGTTAGAACGGATGAAAACCATTACGAGAAACCTAAAGCAAATGATACACATCGCCATTCGAATAGAACAACATGCCGCATTTTCACACCACGTCACGCGTCAATCCGCAAACCCCGCCCTAACGATGGATGTCCACTGCCTCGGACAGATACAGTTCATTTTCTATGAACAGCGTCAAGGCGTTGTTGACGGTTGCGCAAAGCATCTTGGGAAGGCAGCGCGGCCATTTGAGCTGTCTATAAGCAGCCATCTGGGGCAAGGCGGTGCGTTTGCAGGCGAATTCACACCGGGACAGTGGACATCCACCGTAAGTCCTAAAGCCTGGGGCTTGGAACCAAAGTGAGAGCCGGGCTACTCGGCCATAGCCTAGTGGCCAACTGGCCCTGGCCCGTGTCAGTGGAAACATAAAAAATCTTTTGGGTAAAACACCAGTGTTTGGCACCAGTGGAAACGCGGCATAGTATGCATAATGATGGGAAGTCCTGGGTGATGTGATCAGGAACAGGTGTGCTTAAAGGTGCCTGCACACGGGCCGCGGTAAGCGACAACAGAACCGTGAGAAAAATCCGCCTACCGTGTGTACACCCATGCGGGGGTGTACACACGACAGCTACGATGGCTGAATTTGCATTGGTTACCATAGTAACAACAATGATCTGGCGAAGTTAGGTTTTGGCATGTCGTCCAAAAATGACTTTACAGATGTTGTACATTTTTGTAAATTAAATAATTTTAATTTAATTTCCAAAAACAACTGCATGAAATTATGTAGTTGGCTAGGTAAGCAGATTGTTTTCTTATCTCTATGCAATATTATTCTTGTTATAATTATAAGGCTACAGGCCTATTGTTATAATTGTATTAATTATTGTTCGCCTACAGATGTTGTATGTTTTTGTAAATTAAATAAAAATGAAAGCCAAGCAAATTGTATTTTTTTTTTTCCTGTGTTCATTTTAAATAAGTAATGTAGTTGTCTAGGTAAGCAGATTTGCAATTCTCATCCGTGTGCAATATTATTCTTATTATAATTATTAGGCTGTATTGTTATAATATAAAAACAAAATTAAACATGACAATTGACATTCAATTAACAACTTCACTAGTTGTGTGCATGTGCAAAGCTAGTCAGTCAAACTAGTATAAACTACGGTATAATAAACCCACTCTCCTCCTTTTGCGTCCATAATATATAGGCTAACATCCACCTGATAAGCATGCCTGAACTGCACCAACGTTCCTTCACGCTGCATTTTTTTGTTTATGTCCCTGTAGGTCTGCAGAGTGCAAAATTAAATTGTATAATTACAGGGAATCTGACAATAATATATTTATCCTCTCTTTTCCTCTCATATAGCCTATCGGTGTTATTGCCTGTGTTCTTAGAAATAATCCTTCTATGTAGGCTATACTTTTTTTGAGTGGGACACTTTGTTAGGTAAAGTGGGACACAACATTATGATTAAAATGAACTATTAGACACGAGAAACTTTTTAACCACATGTATTAATGAATTCAGGTGTACAGTAAATATAATTACATACAGATATCATATAATCAAAAATATAAAGTATTAAAAGATTCATGTTTGCGAGTAGCATAAAGGCAAAATGTTTTCAAATAAAAATAAACCTGATCAAATAAGTTCTACTATTTTTGGCGGAACGCTGTGACATCCTATGTAAATAGACATAATTCGCATGGTAGCCTATTTGTTGAGACCTTTCAAACATTGGCCTCAAAATCCCTTCTTCAGATTGGAAACATGATTTTGGAATCAAAACATTGTGCAAAAAGATCCTTGTCTAAAAAACTTCATGAATGAAGTGTAATGTTGATGATATAGTTGATCACATGCAGAGCGATCCGTTTGACTTCTAATCTTAGTATTGCAATCTTATTCATGAAATTCCTTTTTTATTAGGAGATAAACAAAATATGATACATAATCTGTCTGAACAAGAAATGTTGCTAATTATTTTATAGAATCACGAAGATGATCCAGCTCCCTATGTAATTCATCAAAGGTATCACAGTAATTCATTATTAGTGAAACAAAATAAAAACGATATCCTTGACCAGAGCCGTTGCTAGGATCACAATATATTCAGGGCTTAGCACCCGCCCAACCCCCAGGGGAGACTACTTTGCCACGCATTTTTCATGAATTTGTTGTGATGCCGTGTGTTGTTCTAACCACCGTCTTACTGGTTTTTAATATTAGGCCTACAAAGTTTGTGACATCTCTCTGGAACCCGAAATATTCCCAAGCAACAGAAGATGATTTCTTTACGGCACCAAATCATCCCTAGTCTCTAGCTCATTGTCCTCTGGGTTCATTTTCTTAATCGATCCTCTTCCTCTCCTTAACAGCAAGCCCTACTCCGCACTATTCTTTTGGAGTGCGCTCTACGCCCCATCTTCATGTTTCTGACTGGTTAATTTGCTGTTTTAAGAATACTCACTTTAACTCACTATAGATTGGGACGAGTGAGAGGCATGAACAGAACAATGTGTTGTATAGTTTGATTGACCAACTTGAGACATACAGCTGGACATTTGAATTGTAAACAAATTGTTGTATAGTTAGGACATTTGACCAAGAGGCACTTAAAAAAATTGTGTGGGTGTGTGTGCGCACATTTGTACAGGGACCAAACTACCATTGAAAATTGTGAAGCGAATAATAGCCTTGCAAATGCATATAGATGGCCTAAAAGATTAAATAACATGTTCGCACCATTGTGTATTTATCAATATGAGAGTTAGGCCTAAAAAACTATTTGAATGTAAAATAAATTGTATCGCTAACCTTAAATATTTTCTAATATTGGGGTAAGCCTAGTAGCAAGCCCCGAAAGTCGGGGTGCCAACGTAAGCGATCAAGGCCAGGGTTTACATTAGCCAGCAAATGCCGACTTTTAGCCTGTATCACAAGTAGGCCTAGTTGTCCGGCAGATCAAAATAACAGCAGCCACAATGTCCTGTGGGAAATATGCCAAATAAATAAATAAATTGATTAAAAGCATATTAGATAGCCTAATATTGTGTGACCTATATACAGCTCCGGAAAAAATTAAGAGAACATTGCACCTTTTTCCTTTCCAAAAAAGTTGAAAAGAAGGTTTTGAGTGAGGAACAGAAGGGTTAAAATTAAGTGAGCACTGCAAATTGAACGCTTCTGTTCCTCACTCAAAACCTTCCTTTTCAACTTTTTTGGAAAGTAAAGAAAAAGGTACAGTGTTCTCTTAATTTTTTCCAGAGCTGTGTTGCCAAGAAAACGTGTTTCAACTTTTAATATTCAATGGGACAACATATATTTATATCCATTCATTTTAATATCCATTCATTCTAATTAGGAAATATGGTTGGAAATTACAGAATTCAAATTTTTTTAGCCAAAATATATTAGCCAAAATATTTTACACATGCTTGGGTGTTTTTCTTTTGTTGGTCAGAGTTAATGCAACAAATAAGTGACTAAAACGTGTTTGTCTAACAATAATGTTGCGAAATTGGGCTACATTACGGTGCATTATAAAATAATTCTAAATTAGGTTTAAACATACTGAAATTAGATTAGATTCAATTTTATTGTCATTGAACAGTATAAGTGCAGTACAAAAAAATGCAGTTAGAATCTAACCAGTGCAAATAGAGGAGGGCAGAAAATTTAAAAGAAGTATAAAAAAAAGTATTTACAAGTATTAAGTATATGTATATTGCCAGTGGAATGTGTAGATGTGCAATGACGGCAAATGCTGTTCAAATGGCAATACTAAATGTGCAATAAGGCAAATAGAGGAGGGCAGAAAATTTGTATTTAGTATATGTACAGTTGTGCTCATGAGTTGGCATACCCTGGCAGAAATTATGAAATTTTGGCATTGATTTTGAAAATATGATTGTTCATGCAAAAAAACTGTCTTTTATTTAAGGATAGTGATCATATGAAGCCATTTACTATCACATAGTTGTTTGGCTCCTTTTTAAATCATAATGACAACAGAAATCACCCAAATGGCCCTGATCAAAAGTTTACATACCCTTGAATGTTTGGTCTTTTTACAGACACACAAGGTGACACACACAGGTGAAAGTGAGCTCTAAAGGCACGTTGAATCTTGTGAAAATTAAAGGCAAGATGAATGCAGCATGTTATCAGAAAATACTGGCAGACAGTTTGCATTCTTCTGCACAAAAGCTGTGCGTGGGACACTCTTGGACTTTCCAGCACGACAATGACCCTAAGCACAAGGCCACGTTGACCCTCCAGTGGTTACAGCAGTAAAAGTTGAAGGTTCTGGAGGATCCATCACAGTCTCCTGACCTTAATATCATCGAGCTGCTCTGGGGAGATTTCGTGTGGCTCATGGTTCATGCAAGACGACCAAAGACTTTGCATGACCTGGAGGCATTTTGCCAAGACGAATGGGCAGCTATACCCCCTGCAAGAATTTTGGGCCTCATAGACAACTATTACAAAAGACTGCACGCTGTCATTGATGCTAAAGGGGGCAATACACAGTATTAAGAACTAAGGGTATGCAGACTTTTGAACAGGGGTCAGTTCATTTTTTTTCTTTGTTGTCATGTTTTGTTTTATGATTGTGCCGTTCTGTTATGACCTGCAGTTGAATGTGAATCCCATGAGAAATAACAGAAATGTGTTTTGCCTGTTCACGCATGTTTTCTTTACAAATGGTTCATATATTGCCAATTCTCCAAAGGTATGCAAACTTTTGAGCACAGCTGTATGTTACCTGTGGAATGTGTAGATGAGCAATACTAAATGTGCAATAAGGCAAATAGAGGAGGGCAGAAATTTTGCAAGTATTATGTATAGCGTATGTTACAACTGGGATAATAGTTGTTTGGGTACAAATGGCAATTTCAAAATGGCATTCAAGATGTGCAAACGAGGCAAATGAAGGAGTGATGTATTAAGGTAGCATGTGCATCCGAGATGCAGAGATAGCAGCAATGAGGTCCCGAGGTAGACGTGTGTGTAACAACTGTAAAAAATGCAGGCGCAATGGCAATTCTAAATGTGCAAAGAGGCAAATTGAATGTACAAGGTGTATGTGCAACTGAATTGCAGGGATAGCAGCGGTGAGGTTCCTGAGGCACACACGTACCTTTAACAACTGAAAACTTCCGTTAACAGGCATAGCAAGGCAGTGTCGGAGTAGTGAAGAACCAAACAAGTTTCAGTAAATTATCTGAGCCTAATTACATTCCATGGAGCATGTCAAACTCGCTTCTGCATGCATGAGCTGGAAATGGATGTAATTTGTGTGGTATTTGTTGAGATGTTTCTAACATTGGCCTAAAATCCCTTATTCAGATTGGAAACATGATTTTGGAATCAAAATCTTGTGCAAGATTTGAGTTGTCTATAAAAATAATTGTGATCTGGCTCAAATAATTGTGATCAGGCAGTTATGTAATAATTGTGGCAGCCCTAGATGTAGCCTATTATGCTCACCCCGCAAAGATTGTGAGGAGTTCATTCTGCTAATTTAAATAAAAAAACATTTGTTGGATCATAGCGTTTGTGTTTTATTGCTGTTTAAATGTAGGCTATTTTATGGCTATTTAAAACAAATGGCCGGTAGGATATGGCCGGAATTCTGGAATTATAACAGCCATATTGGCCGTCAGAAAAAAAGTATAGCGTAAACTCTGCATTTGACTATGTTTATCAATATAGCCTAAGCCTTACAGTGAGGCTTGTTATTAAAAAAGGAAATGTAACGCTGTTAGCCTAAAATTATAAGTCTCCAATATGAAAGACTGTGCTGCCTGGCTTTTTCAATGGTTTTATCCATTGCGTTGGATCTATACACCACATTTTGTGTCAGCTTGGCAAACGCGGGCAACTGATCTATGTGGATTGATAAAACCTTTCAAAATAGTTGATATATAGCATTATTACATAAGGATAATATATTGTGATTTTTTTTCTATAAGCAATTTAACACATCATGTAAGGCGATGGGGCATAGATGGCAACAATAATTTGCTATTCAATTAGCTATTTACTTGTAAATACTTGTACATTTTCTGCCCTCTTCTATTAGCACATCTGGATAGATGCTAACTGCATTTTGTTGTTCTTTACTTTTACTGTTCAATGACAATAAAGTTGAAACAAATCTAATCTAATAGGCTATAATGGTCTATCGAAACCACAGAGAGAAATTGACAATTCCATTGGTCAGCTGAGTGGGCGGAGCTGTTAGGAACATTGTATTCACAGTACAATTTCTTTACCGTTTTGTGCTATAAAGTTGTGAGTGTGTGGCTGGAGTTCACTGTGTAGGCGGTTGCACAGTAAGAGTGGTTGCACGGTTTGGTCGGTGGCATATTCCCTTACAAAGTCCCGAAGGGTGCAATATTTGCCATGATATCTGAGATCTTCGATACATTTGTGAAAATCACTTTGTTGCTTCTTACAAGCCCTGTGCGAACATAACTGTTGATGAACAGCTATTCCCTATCAAAGCACGCTGTTGATTCACACAGAACATGCCTAATAAACCAGACATATTTGGGATAATGTTCTGGATTGCCTCTGAGGTTGAAACAAAATATTATAAATATGTTGAATGCACTTCCCTTTCTGGGAAAAGACAATAGCAGGCCAGCTTGGCAGCGTCTTTTCAACAATGTCATTATGCTTCTTGGGAAAAGGAAGAAATGGAACCACAGACAAATTCTTCACCTACTTGCCACTGGCAAGCAATCTTTTGGCAAACAAAAACACAGTTGTTGGTACAATGAATAAAATCAGATCAGAATATAATCAGGCACAGTCTGAAAAATATTCAACAAAGTTCTGAAGGCAGGAAACGCTACACTTATGATTTACCAAGAAAAATCAAAGAAAAGGTATGCATTTTGAGCACAGTGCATCAGACAGTTGGAAATGACAGTGGCGCAAAGATACTGCCTGAAACTATTGCCTACTACGAGAGCACTAAGTGTGGCATTGATGTTGTGGACCAGATGGCAGCAGGCTTGTATTGGGTAAAGCGAGGGAGTCGCTATGGCCTGTTGCAGTGTTTTACAACATCCTAGACCTGCCTGGCATCAATGCACATACTTTGTACAAACAGTGCATGTATACAACTATATGCAGAAGGCGGTTCAATCTAGAGTTGGCTAAGGAGCTGTGTGCGAATCAAATAATGGGCAAGGCTGCCAGTCCAGCCGCACATAAGCGACTTGACGGACACTCCTTCCCCACCAATGAAAAGGAGACGTCAAGTTGGCAGATGTGCAGGGAACAAAACTAATGATATCTGCCAAACATGTTAGCGACTTGTTTGTGGTAAATGCAGTCGAACGGCCATTACATTTTGCATTGTATGTGGGCATTGATAATGAAACATGCAGACCACATTTGCCTTTCATTCATATGACGCACACGTGGCTTATTATATCATGGTTATGCGAAAAGAGAAAGGTAGCCTAAAGGCTAAAAATGTCTTCTCATTCACGCTGGACCGTGGTATTTGGGGGTTGAGATTGTTTACCAGTTTTGCTTGAAAGCACCAAAAGTCTGCAGTGAGTGTGGATGTGGCATGGTAATTAGTTGGAGGGTCGGGGTTACGGCCAATTGCTGGCAGTAATCCGATTGTTTCCCAAATGTGTCTCAATCGCCTCTTCACATTTTCTGTAAGGACTTTTAGTTTGCTGATATGAAACTTGAAACATGTATTTTTTCCATTTTATCAGAAATGTTGATAAAGGGGTTGATTGGAATTAAAGATATCATATTTCAAAGCTTGATAAGCTTTTATTCATTTTTTATTTATTTATAATAAATGGTCAAATTCAGCAACTCTTATGTATTTATTGTATTGTGCTTACAAAAATTGCTCACAATGGGCCGTGGAAATTTGGCAGCTGAGATTGTTTACAAGTTGATGCCTTCGTCCCACACAGGCTATATACTGTACATGATAGGGTATATACAATTATAGTGTACATGATAGTTAGATTAGATTCAACTTTATTGTCATTGAACAGTGTCATTGAATAGTGTACATGATTGTGTAAACACGTTACTTTTAGGCCATCTATATGCATTTGCAAGGCTATAATTCTTCTTTCACTTTTCCAACATATGTTTTTATTTAAATTATTCAGCAGAACTCTTTACGATCTTTGCTGGGTGAGCGTACTTATGTCGCTCATCTAATTACAGCTTTATCTTCCCGTGGTAAGATCAGGTAGATTGCGTCGGCATGTGGTTGATTGCATCAAGCTGTGATTGCACTATTCCAAAGCATGGAGGAGCTAGAACGCTGACAATTCGCTAATTGACTTAAATACCGACAGTAGGCTATACTGTATATGCTCCTAATTGGTCAGACTACCTTTCATTTCCTGTTTTTTTCTTTCCAACAATGCTGAATAAAGCTTGAAAATTAAAGTTCAGTTGTTGGAGAAACAAAATGATTATATCCTTATTATGACTGACTTTTCTCTGTTGACTTGGGCAAACTATAAAACCAAGCACAAACTATAAAACCGAAAATATGATACTGTATTTTCTGCTTCATCACAAACTATATTTTACTAAAAATTATTTCAACAAGTAACCAAATACAGGATTTACACTAGTTTAGAATCGCAAATGATTAATCGAATGATTAAACGACAAAATAGCATATGGAGTACTGTACATAAAGTAGACATTTTCAACAACAACAAATAACTAAATTGCATGAAGCCTACACCTATAACCTGTATTTGTGAAATGATTTATTAAATACGAGAACAAAATATGAAGCGTTTCTGATACACGGCCTATCGGCTGCCAAGAAAATTAAGTGCTCAGCATTTTTAGGTTACATTTTGCCTATAGTATGTATAAAATAAAATAGTAAATGTACTTGAATGGAATTAAGTTAAACAAAAAAATCCTTATCATCATACAGCCAAACATAAACAACATATATTATTTCAATCTGCTACATTGCAAATAAGGTGCTTTCAAACATTAAGCGCTCGGCATATAACCAAAAAATACAACGCACAAACACTGTAAGGCTAAATAATAAGCAATTATATAGCCAGTTCTTTTCCAAGTTGTTTTATTCATAGAAGGACAATGCGCCTGTTTTTGTGGTTCACAGCAAACTCGTTCATAATTTTCTGGGTATTCAAGGCTTTTGTTCTTTTGGAGTTGATGGCCAACAAAGAAGTTGCAGTTTCGCAGGTCTCTCATAATGTTAGACCCGCGGGTCTCTCATACCTTAGGTACGTTTTCAAGCGCTTCATGCTGCGATCAGTTGAGTTCACTGAATCACGAGTGCCAATTATTTTGATTCAGCATTGTGGGAAACCCGACTTGGGTTGACCTGAGATAATTTAGTGTCTGTGCAACTGTGCTTAGGTGGGCGCAAAAATTTTGAAGAGCAAACCTAGTTTTCCATTAAAAATAATGCAATATTGTTTTGTTTTAAAATATGGAATCATTTATAAAAATGATTTGCGACATGCTGCTGCCATATTTTTCATCATTACACCTCTTCATCCTCGTTTTTAAATTAATTCCAATTCACCCTAAACTCTTATCTTTTATCTGGGAGTATCGCCTTTCATCCATTAATGTCATTCAGTGAAGGGTGATCTGCGCCTGGGTACAGGTTAACGCCTGCCCCATTAGTGTGATTTTGGCAGATTAAGTAGGAATACGGTGTACAGAAAACAGGTCTCTAAAAATTGTCTCTAAAGGTTTTCAGTTTGTGAGTTTAGAAGTATGTCTATTTGTATAGACCCAGAGACATAGCTAGGCTTATTAAATATTAATTAGACCCCCTATATAAATCAATATCAGTCAATATATTTTCTCTGTGATTTCCTTTTTTCGTCAACCGTGTCATCGCTTCTTAAACTCCTTACAAATAGTATAGAGAGAGTACAGATTCGTGTTCGGTTGAGTTTGATGCTTTGGACATAACTCCCTCATCTGAAGCAAGCTCTCTTCCTTCTGTAAAGAGTAGCTGACGTCAAGTAGCCTATATTGTTTATATTATGTTTCAATAATAGCCTAATTAAAATCTAGAATTGTCATGGAAATCTTGTATTTCATTTGTATTTTAATACAAATTCAACCAAGTAAGTTGAATTTGTGAATGAACCAAGTAAGGTAATTCACCCCCAACCATCTGGGAGTAGGCCTATCGCGCATTCATCCATTAATGTCATGCATTCAGTGAGGGGTGATTAGCACATTATGGAAAATACGATCACTTAAATTATGAGTCTGGTCCTATGAACTAGCACTGAAATTAACCCATTTCATTGCCAGGACTCCCGGGACAGACCTGCAATGACGCGCCGTTCTCGTAGCCTATTCACTTAGTGAAAACGTTGTGTGACTGGCAACATGGGGACTCACCAAGGATTAAAAACAGCACTCGCCGCCTTCACAGTCTGATTCTATTTGGCGCGTGAAGTAGGAATACGGTGTAAAAAAAAAACTAAGTAAATAGTCTCTAAATAGTTTTCAGTTTGAGTTTAGAATTCTGAACAGAACAATGTAATGTAAGTCATGTAAGTCAATGTAAGTCATGGAAGGAGGGTGTAGCTTTCAAAATGGTATTTTCCAAATCATTTGCATTGAATAAATGTTAGACTACAATGGCCAGGTATTGTAGGCCTAACAATTTTATTTTGTTGGAAATGAAATAATGAAAAAATCCGGATGCCTAATTAACATTTAAAATAATGTAGGCTACATTCTTACATTTTTCCTATATGTAGAGTTTACAATCCTACATTTTAGTCACTAAACTACTGAGGTAGGACCTTGTATTATGTGATCAATGCAGGCCTTTATCTTCAGTTTCTCGAGCCAAGACATTATGGTTGCGATAAATGCTGGAGTTGCTGCTGGACTGTGCAGCTTTTGAAACTCGCCCCACGCTTAGTCACATGTCCAAACACTCAAAAATGTCTTACGTAATTGTGAGCGGAGGCTCGCTGTTTTCTTTTCAACAGATCATATAAGTCACACAATATTAGGCTATTTAAAATTCTATTAATCTATTTATTTATTCATTAGACTTATTTCCCTCCGGACATTTTGGCCGTTGTTATTATCATCTGCCAGACAACTACACCTGATAGTGGCGAAAAGCCGGCATTTGCTGGCTAACGTAAGCTCTGGTGCTCACAGTTTTCCTTTTCTTTTTCTTTCCAAATAAAAACAGTAATTTTTTTCATTTGATTTTATTACTAAGTCTAGTAATACACATATTCAGGAAGTCATGAAAAAAAGGGTGTATCTTTCAAAACTGTAGCCTATTTTCCAAATCAATTTAACTGATAAATGAATACATCACATTACAATGACCAGGTACAGTAGGCCAGACAACTTTATTTAGTTAGAAAAGAAATAATGACAAAAGCAATATCAAAATCCAGATATTTAATTAAATAATGTACAGTCTAACAATTTACGTATAGTACATATAGAATTTACAATCTTACATTTAGTTGCCCCTCCCGCCAACTCCATGATCACAGGTAAGACATTGTAGATGTGGTCAATGTATTTGTTGCAGGCCTTTATCGTCAGGTTCTCGAGCCAAAATGTTCTGATAGCAGTAACAAGCTTATCTTTGCTTGTCGGCTTGGCCCGCTTACAACAAATGTTTTTCGTTCATTCCAAACATTTTCTATCGACTCAAATCACTCTTGATGGGCGATACCCCAAGATAATAGATGGTGCTCCTTGTGGTTGAATGCAAATTAACTTAACAATGAGAATGAAGCCGTGTAATGGTTTTTACCTGTATGGGCCTAGTAATCAACAATTATAATGGATTTATCTATCAAGAATTTAAATGTGGTGGGTTATCATTTTATAGATCTTTAGAGCCTTATTAAACAAATGAAAATACTACAGCATGTGTTCTTGGAAATAGTCATTTTTTATTCCTATGTTCCATAAGACCTCCAATAAAAACCAACAAAATTCTTCATATAATTCATGTAAAACCCCTAGCGTTTCTAGTGTTAATAACTGATTAGGCATGTGACTGTACAAGTCTCCTAACAGGTGCTTTGTCTCACCCGGCTCTCTTCTTCAGTTAATGTGGAGTTAATTTCTGGACTTTTGTCCATTGTAAATAAACAAATTACATGTTCTGTTCAAACACCATTTTATTAGAAACAATGTTTATTTACCTCTGAAAATATTCATGAAACAATGATGGGTAGAATGTGTAGCCAATTGTACGTTTAACAACAGAAACGTCCTTCATGTAAAGGCGCTATGTTATATACTTTAACCATATTTTCAATTGGGTCTACTGTGGCATATTGAACTTTATCAAAGAAATTGGGTGGGAAAAATCTGATATCTAAAATCTTATTCAGTATTTTCAGAGGTTGCGTGACAGTTGGGAGTTAAAGAATCAAACTCAGCAACATAGCAATCCATGAATAGGATTATAGTAGACAATATTCCGCCTATTTGAATATTTTATTATGGCCATATAAAAACTGACAATAACAGCAGTTTCAGGCGGGTGTCGACATTCTCACAGATGCCGCCTGGTGGCCATTCTTATTTTTATTTTATATTTATGTCCATGCTGCATGGCACTGTAACTTTCCGCAGTATACCGCAGTCTAACGAGGCATGCCTCGTCGCAGACCGCCCCCTGGGCGCTGGAATTAGATGAACGACATCTGTAATAGGCTCTGGGGCTGTCGCAAATATTACATAACTCCCTGTTCGCAATTTTTTGAGCCAGATCACAATTATCTTAATGCACAACGATCTTGCACAATATTTTGATTCCAAAATCATGTTTCCAATCTGAATAAGGGATTTTAGGCCATTGTTAGAAATGTCTCAACAAATACCACGCAAATTGTCAGTTTCCATAGGATGTCTAGCCCACGCGTGGTGAAGAGTGTTTGACATGCTCTGCGGAAAAATAAATTTCAGTATGTTTGAACCTAGTTTAGAATTGTTTTGCACCATAATGCGCCATAATGAAGCCTGACTTCGCAACATTATTATTAGACAAACACGTTGCATTCGCTTATTTGTGGCATCAACTCTGATCGACAAAAGAAAAACACTGAAGCCTGTGTGAAATATGTTGGTCTATATTGTAAGTTGAATTTTGTCATTTCCAACCATATTTCCTAATTAGGTAGTGCCAATTAAAGTGTATGGATATAAATATACAGTATCTCACAAAAGTGAGTACACCCCTCACATTTTTGCAAATATTTGATTATATCTTTTCATGTGACAACACTGAAGAAATGACACTTTGCTACAATGTAAAGTAGTGAGTGTACAGCTTGTATAACAGTGTAAATTTGCTGTCCCCTCAAAATAACTCAACACACAAACATTAATGTCTAAACCGCTGGCAACAAAAGTGAGTACACCCCTAAGTGAAAATGTCCAAATTGGGCCCAATTAGCCTTTTTCCCTCCCCGGTGTCATGTGACTCATTAGTGTTACAAGGTCTCAGGTGTGAATGGGGAGTAGGTGTGTTAAATTTGGTGTTATCGCTCTCACACTCCCTCATACTGGTCACTGGAAGTTCAACATGGGACCTCATGGCAAAGAACTTTCTGAGAATCTGAAAAAAAGAATTGTTGCTCTACATAAAGATGGCCTAGGCTACAAGAAGATTGCCAAGACCCTGAAACTGAGCTGCAGCACGGTGGCCAAGACCATACAGCGGTTTAACAGGACAGGTTCCACTCAGAACAGGCCTCGCCATAGTCGACCAAAGAAGTTGAGTGCACGTGCTCAGCGTCATATCAAGACGTTGTCTTTGGGAAATACACGTATGAGTGCTGCCAGCAATGCTGCAGAGGTTGAAGGGGTGGGGGGTCAGCCTGTCAGTGCTCAGACCATACGCCGCACACTGCTTCAAATTTGTCTGCACGGCTGTCGTCCCAGAAGGAAGCCTCTTCTAAAGATGATGCACAAGAAAGCCCGCAAACAGTTTGCTGAAGACAAGCAGACTAAGGACATGGATTACTGGAACCATGTACTGTGGTCTGATGAGATCAAGATAAACTTATTTGGTTCAGATGGTGTCAAGCGTGTGTGGCGGCAACCAGGTGAGGAGTACAAAAACAAGTGTGTCTTGCCTACAGTCAAGCATGGTGGTGGGAGTATCATGGCCTGGGGCTGCATGAGTGCTGCCGGCACTGGGGAGCTACAGTTCATTGAGGGAACCATGAATGCCAACATGTACTGTGACATACTGAAGCAGAGCATGATCCCCTCTTGAGGGTAAAGGTGATGGACTGGCCAAGCATGTCTCCAGACCTAAACCCTATTGAGCATCTGTGGGGCAACCTCAAACGGAAGGTGGAGGAGCGCAAGGTCTCTAACATCCACCAGCTCCGTGATGTCGTCATGGAGGAGTGGAAGAGGACTCCAGTGGCAACCTGTGAAGCTCTGGTGAACTCCATGCCCAAGAGGGTTAAGGCAGTTCTGGAAAATAATGGTGGCCACACAAAATATTGACACTTTGGGCCCAATTTGGACATATTCACTTAGGGGTGTACTCACTTTTGTTGCCAGCGGTTTAGACGTTAATGTTTGTGTGTTGAGTTATTTTGAGGGGACAGCAAATTTACACTGTTATGCAAGCTGTACACTCACTACTTTACATTGTAGCAAAGTGTCATTTCTTCAGTGTTGTCACATGAAAAGATATAATCAAATATTTGCAAAAATGTGAGGGGTGTACTCACTTTTGTAAGATACTGTATGTTGTCACCTTGCATATTTAACATTAAAACACATTTTGCTTAGTCACACGACCAAACACTCAGTAATGTCTTACTGTATGAGGCAGCAGAGACTCGCTGTTTTCTTGGCAACATATCATATAGGTCACACAATATTAGGCTATTCAGTATGCTTTTAATCAATTTATTTAATTATTTGGCATATTTCCCACCGGACATTTTGGCCATTGATATTTTCATCTGCTTGACAACTGTATCTGATACCGCCTGCACTTGCTGACTAATGTAAACCCTGACACACACACACACACACACACACACACACACACACACACACACACACACACACACACACACACACACACAAATTCAGACTAATAAATATTACCAAAACGTTGTGCCATCTGGTGGCAAATAAGCCATTTTTATGCACCACCTGGTGACAAAGAAGGAGAATTACGGCTTCAAAGAATAAAGTATAAATGGCGGATAGCGCATCTGGCAGAAATTCGGGCAAAATAGCTTTAAATTCACTTTTCCAGTGGTTATTTTTTACATAAAAAAATTCTGTGGGATAAAGCATGCATATCTAGGAGCATTCCTAAAAGGAGCTTCTGGTAAGTTTATCACGTGCTGCAAAAACATTTTTTTTTTAGGTACTTCTGGGTCAAATTGACCCCTTCTGGTGCTTCTAGTGTTAATTTCACTATCAGAATATACTTTGGTGGAAACATGAATGTTTAGATTAGGAAAAACATTAAATAATGACAACTTACCATGCTACAAGCAAAGTGTTAGCAGGTGGATTCACGCACCACAACGTCCTGAGTTTGGGGAGACATGGCTAGCATTGTCTTTTAATGGGTTTTTGGAGTGAGTCTGGGGTGCGGGACTCGAGAAGAGATTTAATTTTCCTCACATCCGTTGTATTAACATGTGTAGCCTACTAACACATTTTTAGGCTGTTGTTGTTCAACTAGTGCCAAATAAACACGATTGCCTACTCTCCAATGATATTTGAACAAAAATGCCTGTGACGAGCTCAGGTCCAGTCAACCACAAATAAAGTTAATGGTACACAATAAGCGCGTGTGAGTAGTGCGATCCTGGCAGCTCCCACTAAAGTCAAGCTCTAACTATGGATGGCTCTGAGGCTGAAAAATGCGTTAACAGCGAGAAAAAAATTAAGGGCATTAATTATTTTAAATTAATCACATGCGTTAACTTTGACAGCCATAATATATATACCTACAAACAACTTACAATAAACGACCCAAAATCTACAAATACAAATTCAGTCTCATCTGAAATCATAGCCTGGGGTTTCGTACTAAGGTAATTCTCAAACCAAAGGCAGGTGTCTATTTTTCCAGCAAAAATGAATGATCAGCTGTATCTCCAACCTTTGACTGGTCAATAAATAGATTGACACAGTTTAATTTCTCATACATAGCTTTGGTAATATAATTAACAATGAAGTGGTTATGAATTGTACTTGTTTTTGACCTCGACTCAAGTTCAATATGTAGTCAGATTAAAAAAAATACAAAAAAGAATGCAACTGTGTATTTACCAATTACTCTAGAATTTTTCAAGACAAGACAGTTCGGAGATGGTCGATCATTTTCGAGGTCACTATTATCCCTACCTTTATGTACATTACCGTTGAAAATGTGGGGTCACTTAAAAATGTCCTGGTTTTCGAAAGGAAAGACAATTTTTTGTCCATTAATATAACCTAAAACTGATGAGAAATACAGTGTAGACATTGTTAATGTTGTAAATGACTATTGTAGAAAACTATTGTAGATGGAAACTGATTTTTAATGGAATATCATTATAGGAGTACTGAGGCCCATTATCAGCAACCATCACTGTGTTCCAGAAACTGAAGATCTCGTACAACGCTGTGTGCTACTCCTGTTACAGAACAACGCAAACGGGCTCTAACCTCTAACGATAAGATGCTGGAGGAGTGCTTGACACCATCTGCCGAGCATGGTGGAGGCAATGTGATTGTCTGGGGTGCTTAGGTGGTGGTGAAGTGGGATATTTGTAAAGGGTTAAAGGGATCTTGCACCGTGCCCTACCCTTTGTACCGCTCCAAACTATGCAAGAACTATGCAGGGAAGAAGCAGTCAGCTGGTAATCTGTCTATAATGGAGTGGTCAGCACAGTCACCAGATCTCAACGCTATTGAGCTGTTGTGGGAGCAGCTTGACCATATGGTACGTAAGAAGTACCTGTCAAGCCAATCCAATTTGTGGGAGGTGCTTCTGGAAGCGTGGGGTGAAATCTCTTCAGATTACCTCAACAAATTGACTGGAA
This sequence comes from Esox masquinongy, assembly GCA_016801175.1. Lineage (NCBI taxonomy): Eukaryota > Metazoa > Chordata > Actinopteri > Esociformes > Esocidae > Esox > Esox masquinongy. Next base: position 16,835 of record JACXGI010006221.1, on the reverse strand, counting down.
TGCCAAAGCTCTGTAAGGCTTTAATTGCTGCAAATGGAGGATTCTTTGACGCAAGCAAAGTTTGAAGGACAGTTATTATTTATATTCAAAATCATTATTTCCTATTCACCCCTGTGAATGACTATATTTCTGATTCATTGTGTTATATTTTCATTTTGCACATATTTAATTAAATTCATTAATCGTGGGAGTTAACTGCAACCAACAACAGTAGAGTGAGAGTCAGCTGAACAACTGGCAGTGCTTAGTTAGGCTCTAAAATGCATTTATTATTACATATTTACACTGTATATTTACTTATATTTACTACTATATATTTACTACTGATTTTTGGTAATCCACAAAACACACAATGGCAGTGGTTCATTTTCGGTACCTGTGTAGGTAAATCCCGGCACCAAGTACTCACTGTAGTATTTTCTCCTCTTTTTTTTCCCCTGAACATCTTCTGTTGGTTATGGGTGAACAAGGCCCTCAGCTGATTCAGTTACTTTTGAGCGAACCTGTGGCTAGCCATTTGTCCATTTTGTAGGCCTACTGACTTTTACAAGCCATATAGCTACCTAATAAATTGACAAACAATGAGCACGTACAACTAACAGCCTTGGCATCATGTGAACTTTTCTGCGGTACCTATGTCGTGCACGGAGTTGCAAGGTCTTGAAAAGCCTGAAAGTAGTCCGTATTTTAGAAATTGTTTGCAACAAGTTATAAAGAATAAGATCCAAATAAACACTGGGCAAAGTAGGCTATAGCGTTACGTTTGTATTTTATGTGGCTTTTTTGTATATATTTCTGCAGACCATCTGCAGTTCCACAGGTAGAAAATTGCTGATGTATGTTTTCATGGAAAATAATTGTGAAAATAAAAAGTGACCTCAAACATTTGCACTGTAGTGTAGGTGGCAGTACAGGGTCGTTTTTTTCCATTAAGGAATGACCCCAGAAAGGAATGTTAGTTGAATGTGTATGACGACCAAAGATAAATGTTGCATTCCTAACCAGCAGACCTTGTCAGGCCTTTGTGGCTTTCATAGGGTTGATAGCTAATAAAGCATTAAGGACTTCCTTTTCTGTGAACAAACTGAGGGAAGAACTTTGACTATTAATATCAATGTATTTCTACCTACATATGTGATTATCATTTTTTTCTTTCATTTCTGGTGGATGTATACGTTTGCTCAGTGATTGCCTGCTTCCATAAAGTGGCGATTTAAGGCATCAGCAATTGATCGTCAAGTACCATTTCTACTCTGGGGTAGTTTGGTCTATACATCTCAAACAAATTTAACATCAGGCTCTCCAATTGACATGAATGTAATTAGTAAATTGCATTTACTAATTTTTTCTTTTAATCAAAATCTCTTCAAGTGGAATAATTTATTTGTTGGATGAAGATGTTATACAAAAAAAGGTATTTAGATTAAAAAAACATATGCAAAATGATTTTTTCTTGAAAATGTACCTCAAATCCCACAAATCAAATCAGCACAATTTGCCTTTTTTTAATTAAGTTATTTTCTCTATCTGACCAGGTTTAGTCCCCTCCTCTGTGTCGGAGCCCCCTCCCTTTAAATGTCTGCTGATCAACAAGTTGGATGGCAGCTGCCGCACCTTCAACGACTCGGAACAGGAAGACCTGCAGGGCTTTGGCCTCTGTCTTGACCCTGTCTTCGATGTCATCTGGAGGTCACTCAATCGATTTCTTTTTTTAATCTTTGTTATGCTCTCTCTTTCTCCTTCCCTTTTCTTCTGCTAGCTCTTTTCATTTTGTGTCTTTTTGCCTCCCATTTCTCTGAGTTTTGGTTCTTCTTGTACCACACCCTATTGTCATTAGTCCCCTATAAACATTTTCACACTACCAAGCTGAACCTTACAGTATAGCCTGGTTACTGATTCAGTCGTTGTTGGAACCATGCTGGAAAGACAAGGGGAAAGGATGAGAGCCAGATCAGTATGGTTTAAGTCTGCCATACAGTGTGAATCTAGCAATACTCAAAAACTCTATACAGTATCATTTGAGACTCATTGTCTCTGCCGGCTTTGAAAATGTATGTGCTCACCTGGCATTCCAGTCAATTCTGTAAGTCATTTTGGATTAAAGCAACTACTAAATGACTTAAATGTACTTGGGTACACAAACCCACTTAACAAAATGTACTTTTCCTCATGGATGTAGGTTTCTGCCGGCATCAAGCGAAATGTGGTGCTACAACGCAGTGATAGCTGATGCCCGTGTGCCCTCAGCCACAGACCTCCAAGCACGCTGCAGCATTCTCAGCCCAGAGTTGGCTCTGCCCACCAGCTCCCAAGCCACCACAACCCGCTCTCATGGAGCCCTACACATACTGGGTATAATCTGAATAATGATATGAATATTACTAGCCAGTACAGGGTTATATTAACTAGGAACGAAAGGGAAAAAAGCTGGCTAAAAAGGAAAAAAAAACGGCTAGAGGAATAAGCCTTAGTTTTGGCTTGTTCCTTTAGCCTGATTTTTTCTCTTTTTAGCCTGCTTATGTTTTGGCATGGTGTACGTTAATGAATGTGATCCTTTCTAAGCAAGTACTGATCAAACAGATATAGGACCCTTCTGAAGATACTAATATCAGATCAGGGCTAGCTTATTTTGCTTTTGCAGAAACAATTTTGTTTTTGCAGCATCGGCCATCTGATGACCTAGCTTGATCTGATTAACATCTTTGATCCGACTATTTTGCAGTCAAATCCTCCAACGTATTTATAGTTTTGACTGGCAATTGTCAGCTGCTATTTACTGGAATGAAAATTGTGTAATGATGAGAGCAACTATGCCATGTACAGTGAGATAATTCTTGTGGTTACATCACTAGAGGAAAACTTAAATATCACTAGAGGAAAGCTTAAATGTAGAATTGATATTAAATTGTACTTTATTGCACACACAATGTGCACCAGTTGACTTCATACTGTTGCTATGTTGTAGTCATGTTAAAGGGACAGTTCATCCAAAAATCATATTTTGGTCACAATCCCTTTTCCCCCAGTTGGTCCTTGAGGCACGTAGTCATTTTTTAAAGCGATCCATTATTCAGCTCTGTCACCGTCAGTAATTAGCTTTGTTAGTGTCATACAAATTCATGAATGGAAACCATACCCACCCCTATCGCAAAACTTCATTGCAAGTGGAAAACCTCTCTAAAACTCTCCAAACTAAGAAAAGTCGTGTTTTTTACCTCAAAGAACATAACGGTGTTGTATTCCTCGAAATAAAGTTTTAATTTTCACTATATAATTCTCATTTCAAATAAACGGGTACTTCCTGTGTTTACCTGTCAGTTTTGTTCACAATTGTATCAGTCCATGTGTTCGTTTGGGAAGAGTAAGTGTATACACAATAAATGAAAGTTAGTATGCGCTAGCTATAAAGCAAGTTACCTATTTTGTCTTTGATATTCACTTCGGACAGTCAAACTTTATTTGCTTGAGAGAGAAAGGAAAATACATATTTATTATGTCTGAATACGAGTAGGAAGAATTTTTTTTGGGGGGTTGAGCCTTGTTCTAACCATAATACACAGATGATGAATTGACCGAATAAAAGCTTGGACTGCAGCTAAAGGGGGGTAATGGTGAACACGTTAATCCTCAACCCTTGCCAAGAATATCCAGGGGCAATGTGTACTTTGTGTATTATAACATAGCAATTGGAAGTATTACTTACAATCTGTCCTTTCTCCACGGGCTGAACTGGGTAACTTGATGGAATTGCATTCGTCTTTAGTCCTCTTCTAAGTGAACGTGGGTCTCAATCCTCTGTATAAAAATGTTTCTCACAAAAATTGTATGTCTCATTGGCGAAGTTGCTCCATTGATTCTCCCACAACACTACTCAGGAGAGGCAGCAGTATTGTCCCAATTGCAGAGCGGGTAGAATTTAATTAACTCAAGATCCACTAGCAGGCAGAAGTTGACACCGATACAAACAAAGGAAATCCAGAAGTTCAAAGTTTATTTATCAAATGCACCGCATAACACAGCGTCATCCTGCACAATGAAATTCTTGTGACATGGCACACGACATCTACGTAGTAAGAATTAAGAAATATATAAAGCAAAAATATACCAAAAAATATAGCAATAATATACATAAGTGTAAACTTGCAGTAATTTTAAAAAGCTAGGCGAAGCAACCTGTCTTCACATGCATTGCCAATGCATTGAAATCAACTCAAGTCTCCTAGACTACTGGCATATAAGATTTGTCTGAAGGTGACATGAATAAGTTATCGCAAAAAACCTTGAGGAGTTTTCAGAAAAAGACAAGGTCCGAAATGAATAGGCTCTGAACGGCATGTCTTTGGAGGTCTCTCCTGGGGGTTGTAGTGGGGCTATCGATTTCAACGCCAGTGCACTGCTCTAGTCTCCTAGATTACTGGCATATAAGATTTGTCTATAGGTGACACAAATAAGTTATTGAAAAACCGAGAGGAGTTATTAGAAAAAGATGAGGTTCGAAACGATATCGTTGGAATTTTTTGTTTATAATTAGCCTAATACATTTGTAGAATATTAATCTTCAAGGAAAATAAGCAGAGAAAATTCAAAGAGAGACGATAGGATGTGTATGCCATTTAGTTTCTCTTTCGTTCCTAAAATAAAAACAGTAACTTGTAAAACCTTGATTGAATTGGTAATTGGTGACTGGTAAACAATATCCTTGGTATATTGTTTTGTGAATAATTATTTAACGTAATACATTTGTAGATTTACATTTGATGAATTAGCGTACTCAATAAACTGAATCTCCTATTGAAAAACGGTAATGTGTGATAAGTAGCCTATATCGTTTGTATTATGTTTCAGTAATAGACTAATTAAGTTTTTGAACGGTCATGGAAATCTTGTATTTCATTTGTGAGTTCATTCAAATTTAACCAAGGTCTGATCATTCATCTGGGAGTATCGCGCAATCATCCATTGATGTCATGCATTCAGTGAGGGGTGATTAGCGCCTGGGTACCATTTGGGTACCAACGCTAAGTGCCGTGGGCTGTTCAAGTCAGAAAATGGTAAAAGAAAAAACAGGTAAATAGTCTCTAAATAGTTACTGTTTGTTTAGAATTCTGCCAACGGAACAATGTAATATACGCATATATAGGAAAGTCATGGAAGGAGGGGGGTGTAGCTTTCAAAATGGCAGTTTTATTTTAATTACCAACTCAAACGGCAATTGGCGTAGGCATTTGGCGGTTCAGGTGTTAAAAAATCGATGCTAGCGGGACAGAGTACTGAATGTAGTTTGAAGTGTTTTGGAGTAGTTTTCTGCTTGCAATACAGCTTTGTGATAGCGGTACGTAACGTTTCCATTCGTGAATTTGGGCGATGCTAATAACGCTACTGAATTTGGGCGATGCTAATAACGCTATTACAGACTGGGACAGAGCTGAATAATGGATTGTTTGAAAAAATAACTCTATGGGCCTTATGGAATTTCTTTTGGTAAGTAAACTTTGAGGAAATATATGAATTTTGGATGAACTATCCCTTTAAGCACTAACAGGAAGTGACCTATGTGTTGTGATAAGGTTGCCTGGATACACTTGCGGCCATGCAGGAGCTGAAGATGGGCGTGGCCAGCACAGAGGAGGAGACACAGGCTGTTATGAAGGTCTATTCCAAGGAGGATTACAGTGTTGTCAACCGCTTTGAAAGTGAGTGCACACACATTCACGCATGGTATTTGATTGACAAGAAATACAAATTGATGTATTTTAAAGTTTTTTTCACATGCACAGTTATTTGTAAAATCCCTTTCTCCTGTTTTTAATTGGATTGATTTATCACATGACATTCCCGCCAGAGACAACATATATTTGGTAAACAGTAATACGTTAAACCGAACCAATCAAGGCATTATTATTGAAGTAGTTGCTCACATTATAATTCAAGGATATTTATGAAAATGTTGCAACTGAGCACTTATAGTACTACTAACCCAACTTCATTGCATAGTTGGTTGGAATAAAAATGGTCATGTTGCAGAGCCTGACTCATTGCAAATGTATGTTGTCATAGGTCACGGTGGTGGCTGGGGTTATTCTGCCCATTCGGTGGAGGCCATTCGGTTTTGTGCTGACATGGACATCCTGCTAGGGGGGCTGGGCCTCTTTGGGGGCCGCGGGGAGTACACTGCTAAGATTAAGGTTAGTTGCAAATAAACTGCATTGCATGTAGCTTTTTTGGTCGTCATTGTAGAACTGCATTGTTTCTCTGACTTTCTTTTCCATTGGCTGGGGGGACGCACGCCGTCATCAATGACAAGAAAGGCTGGATGCATTAAAGGCTGTCTCTTATACCAGATGTCTTGATCGTCAACTTTCTCAACAGTATTTCACTATGTTCTTAAGATTGCCTATTAATAACATATGTCCTCTCCTTTTGTACGATACATTCACTGCAACACATAATAGTTTTGCTTCTATAAGGTAAAATGTATCCCTTGTATATTACAGTGGGGGGTGGAGAAAATTGTGTTGTTGTTTACAGTTGTGCTCAAAAGTTTGCATACCCTTGGAGAATTGGTAATAAATGTACCATTTGTAAAGAAAACATGAGTGAGCAGGCAAAACACGTTTTTTATTTCTTATGGGATTCACATTCAACTGTAGGTCATAACAGAATTGCACAATCATAAAACAAAACATGACAACAAAGAAAAAAATGAACTGACCCCTGTTCAAAATTCTGCATACCCTTAGTTCTTAATACTGTGTATTGCCCCCTTTAGCATCAATGACAGCGTGCAGTCTTTTGTAATAGTTGTCTATGAGGCCCCGAATTCTCGCAGGTGGTATGGCTGTGCATTCGTCTTGGCAAAATGCCTCCAGGTCCTGCAAAGTTTTTGGTCGTCTTGCATGAACTGCATGTTTGAGATCTCCCCAGAGTGGCTCGATGATATTAAGGTCAGGAGACTGTGATGGCCACTCCCGAACCTTCACCTTTTTCTGCTGTAACCACTGGAGTGTCATTTATTTTCATGCAGAAGAATGCAAATTGTCTGCCAATATTTTCTGATAACATGTTGCATTCAACTTGCCATACATTTTCACAAGATTCCCCGTGCCTTTAGAGCTCACACACCTCCAAAACATCAATGAGCCACCACCATGCTCTACAGTGGGGATGGTATTCTGTTCACTATAGAACTTGTTGACCCCTCTCCAAACATAGCGCTTATGATTGTGACCATAAAGCTCTGTTTTGGTCTCGTCACTCCAAATTACAGTGTGCCAGAAGCTATGAGGCATGTCAAGGTGTTGTCGGGCATATTGTAACCAGGCTTTTTTGTGGCATTGGCACAGTAAAGGCTTCTTTCTGGCAACTCGACCATGCAGCTGATTTTTGTTCAAGTATCGTCGTATTGTGCTCCTTGAAAAAACCACAACGTCTTTTTCCAGAGCAGCCTGTATTTCTTCTGAGGTTACCTGTGGGTTTTTCTTTGTATCCTGAACAATTCTTCTGGCAGTTTTGGCTGAAATCTTTCTTGGTCTGCCTGACCTTGGCTTGGTATCAAGAGATCCCCGAATTTTCCACTTCTCAATAAGTGATTGATCAGTACTGACTGGCATTTGCAAGGCTTTGGATATCTTTTTATATCCTTTTCTATCTTTATAAAGTTCCATTACCTTGTTACGCAGGTCTTTTGACAGTTCTTTTCTGCTCCCCATGGCTCAGTATCTAGCCTGCTCAGTGCATCCATGTGAGAGCTAACAATCTCATTGCCTATTTATACACAGACACTAATTGAAATTTAAAAAGCCACAGGTATGGGAAATTCACCTTTAATTGCCATTTTCACCTGTGTGTGTCACCTTGTGTATCTGTAACAAGTTCAAACATTCAAGGGTATGTAAACTTTTGATCAGGGTCATTTCGGTTATTTCTGTTATCATTATGATTTAAAAAGGAGCCAAACAACTTTGTGATAAAAATTGGCTTCATATGATCACTATCCTTAAATAAAAGACATTTTTTTGCGTGATCAGTCATTTTTTCAAAATCAATGCCAAAATTTCACAATTTCTGCCAGGGTATGCAAACTTATGAGCACAATTGTATATCTCAATCCTTTTACAAATAGAATGTTTCTCTGACTTCACTTGCTAGCTTGATACTCTGAACATCGGGGGCAGGACATTGTTCTGCTGTGATGCTTGTGTAATGGTAAACTGCCAAAACTTGAATGGAAAAAAATAAATAAATGGTTTGAAGTCTAGTCACATTCTGCGTATAAGGTTTGCTGTTTTGTGTCATTGCTAACTGTTAGGTTTTTTGATATTGTACAGTTGTTTGAGCTGGGACCTGACGGTGGAGACCATGAGACAGACGGGGACCTCCTGGCTGAAACTGATGTTCTGGCTTACGACTGTGCTGCCAGGGAGAAATATGCCATGATGTTTGATGAGCCAGTCCTGCTGCAGCTGGGTTGGTGGTATGTGGCTTGGGCTCGTGTGTCTGGGCCCAGCTCAGACTGTGGCTCACATGGACAGGCCACCATCACCACAGATGACAGGTACCTTCCCGCTGGAGCCTATAGACATAAAAATGTACATAATTGTACTTTCTTTATTGTACATGATTGTGAATAATGTCAACCTACTTTCCTTTCAGTGTGGTCTTTCAGTTCAAGAGCTCTAAGAAGTCTAACAACGGTACTGACGTGAATGCTGGGCAAATACCTCAGCTTTTGTACAGGCACGTTTCCTACACTTCCCTAATGTTGTCCAAATACATTGATGAACTTCAATTACCTTACTTTATGATGAGACTTAAATTTGGTCATTTTACTCCTCCAGGCTTCCTTCAAACGATGGCAATGCAGCCAAAGGGAAACAGCAGACCAGTGAGCCAGTACACATCCTCAAACGCTCCTTTGCTCGAACAGTCTCAGTGGTACGTACCCTATATTTTGCCTAGCTAATTGTTCCGAGGCAGGTCAAAGAGACTTCAGAGTCAGCATGGAAGCCTGTTTGAAATAGCAAATAGCTATAACTCCTGATTAATCAGTTACCAAAAAGAAGAAACATTTACTTTCATCAGGGAGGGAAAAACCCTCATGTATGTTTTTTTATGTATTACATACACTAATAAACATCATCCTGGAGTGTAATACAGTAGATGTTATGATGTAGCTTGTACGTGCTTCATGAATAGGTGGTAAAGCTGTAGTAAACATTATAAACATGCAGTAAAGTCACCCCCTGCCCCTTGCCCTATAGGAGTGTTTTGAGTCACTACTGAGTATCTTACACTGGAGCTGGACCACTCTAGTCCTGGGGGTGGAGGAACTAAGGGGCCTGAAAGGCTTCCAGTACACGGCCACCCTGCTGGACCTTGAACGCCTGCGCTTTGTTGGGACCTGCTGCCTGCGCCTGCTTCGCGTCTACATTTGTGAGATCTTCCCCATCTCTGGTAGGCTCTCGGGTAGGGTTATAAAGATGCAAATACACGATTCCCCACACATACGCAAGCAAACACAGAATAATGAACGTACACACACAGGCACATGTACAGATGCCTTCTGAAAGGAGCACTGTTCTTTGTTGCTCCATTGCTACCCACCATAGCTACCACAGTTAGTATGCAGTCATGCCCAGTGTTCCCATTAAGGGTAGTGCAAACTGGCTCAATACAGTTGAGATTGTTGGGATGGACGGTCTGATCGGGGTGCCTTGACATGGAGTGCTGTCAAGACTTATTGTGATTTAGGGAATAGCAAAACTTAGCAAAAATGTGTTTTATGATCTCTTAAACATGTCCAGAGTTTGATTTATTGTTTAAAACTGGTCTCTGATGTCCCATCAAATTTAATTCAGGACTGAGGCTAGACTATTCAGGATCATTCATCGTCTGTTCTAAAGCCGTTCAGGTGTCACTTTGGCTTAAAATCATGTCCAAACTCTATCCCAGGGGAAGGTTTTCTGACTGAGGCAGACTTTTCCTTAACTTTGATCCTTTCATCTCTTAGAACAGGCAAATGCAGATGGACCGCAAGGTGGGCTTAAGCCCCTGCCTTTTCCCCTTCAGACTCAACAAGTGCACTTGTTGCCCATCGGTTATTGGTGCCTGCATTCTACCTTCGTGCAACATTTCAAGGTCTTTTCTATGTGCAATATTTCACCACCTGAAGTAAATTTAGTTGACATAAATCCAACATCTACAGCCTAGCTATCCTGATTAATAGATTTATGATAATGCTGTATTGATGTGAAACGTTCAGACAATGGCATAATTAAATGCATGGTTTGTAGTCCAAAAGTTCTATTTTGTGAGGCACTCACTGGAGTAGATTTCACAAAAGGATATGCAACAATTTTACGTAAAAAATAAATAAATATATATAATGTATTTATTTATGTATCAAATTATATCCAAATTATATTTTACTTTGTTTTTAAGTCACTCGAGTCAGGCTGAGTGTTTAGGGTCATTGTCCTCCTGTAAGATGAATCTTCTCTCATGTCTCAGGTCTCTTGCAGAGTTTAGCAGGTTTTCTTCAAGGATTTCTCTGTAATTTGCCTCATTATTTTTGCCCTGACGCAGAGAAGCATTCCCATAGCATGATGCTGCCAACACCATGCTTCATGGTGGGATGGTGTTCTCAGGACAATGTGTGTAGTGTTGGGTATCATTTCAATTACATCAATTCCGATTCTGCTTATTGAGTCCGGTTTCATATCAAATCCCGGTTCCGATTCCAATATTTTTGGGAGAGAAGAAATACAACATATTTTAAGAAGGAAAATTTGCCTAACTTTTATTCTTTGCATATTTAGGCTATAATCAGTGAACTGTCAACGGTGACGGGATTCATGAAGGTTTCCTTTCTCTTCATTTATAAAAATAAATATTGTTTCTTATAAGGAATGATCAACAAAAACAGTTACAGACCGAAACTATTTATATCATAGCAAAATATAACCTTGTGTACCCTCCACGTTGGCTAGCTCACTGTGGTTGCTATTGATGTCCAAGTGACAATAAGTTGATGTGCTTAATTTGAGGATTAATATTCGAATATAACTCCAAAATTTAAAATAATAAGGAATGAAATTCCAAAAGTATTATAGAGGAAGATTGACAGCACTACTGTTTTGTGTACCTGAGCGTGAGACGTTGCTACTGTTAGCTGTATCTTGGACGTTATTGTGGCTGAAACTGTGAAACCGCAACACATCGAACACGATACATTCCTTGAAATTCACACCATGTTGAAGTAAATGCTTCATCATATTGGAAGTGCTTCCTCCCTTGAACAACATTTTACAGTGTCATTACATTTTTTTTGAAGCTAAGCCAAACTGTTGAGTGTTTTCTGTGGTCAGCCATGGTCCAGGATGTAAACAGAAGGGTCTCTTAGTTCTCACATGCTTGCTTTGTTGACATATTTTGTGAAATTACATTTGGTTCGCCATCCACGTAGCAGATGCTGGCAGATAAGTGCAACTTTTATGGACAGTAATATGTGTGACTGAAATGCAAACGGTAGGAACCGAAGCAGAATCAAATGCACGTGTCTTTTCGAATCCATGGTTCTTGGAAATTTGGAACCAGTTCCAAATTGGAACTGGTTCTTGATACCCAACCCTAAATGTGTGATGTTAGGATTAGCTCATACATAGCGCTTAGCGTTGAGGCCATAACACTAGTTTGGTCTCATCAGACCACAGACTCTTCCATTTCGTCTCAGATTGTCATATTGATTACTTGTTTTTGACGAACCGCGTAAGCGGAGCCGGCCTAGAAGAGCGAATGTCTCTTAGTGAGTGAGTGACTGACTACATCTTGTTAAATAGCGTAGTGGTTAGAGACGCGGACTACGGAACAACAGGTCCCGCATTCAGCTCGTCACTGTCAAAACAAATTATGCCTTAGGATTTGTTCAGGACAGACAAAAACTTCGCTGGCTACAACCTTCAGTAAGCTACGTTATAGGAAGCTTAAAATAAAAAAGTTCTGGTGGATTTTCCAATTATGCATTAGGATTTGTTCAGGATAGACAGAAACTTTGCTGGCTACATGATTCTCATCTTTTCACTTGACGAAAAAGTCAGTTATCGTGACAAAATGATCTAATGTCGAGACGCTATACCGACACTTGATAAGTGTGCAGTTCTGTGGTGGAGCCTCCCATGTGGGTGACCCTGGTTCGAATCCAGTGCAGGCAACAACATTCATCACTTTCAATTGCAGGCCGGCTGAACTAGGCTTACCTGGTTCCTTTTCTGGTTTCCTAAGCCTCCCAACTGTAGATTTGTCTGTGTGCTTTGGGTCATTGTTATGTTGAAAGTTAGTCTTTCGTTCAAGTTAATGCTTTCTTCCACAGGTCAATATAGTTGTAATATATGCTTCTGAAGCCCTGTTGGCATACTAATATTATCAGGTTGTTGTAATCCAGTGAAATAATTAGTTTTGCTAACTTTTGACTGAGATGTCATAGCTTGTTTGCCCTTTTTTGTCCTTTTACACCTGGCTATCAAGAGAAATCTTAGGATGTACTTTGTCTACCGTAACTGCTCGAGAAGTCATCTCTCATATTGTTAGAAACTAATTGTATGGAAATGCAAGTAGTCAAAGTGATGATTTTTGCTGCAGATTTTATGTTGAGTAAAAACCTGTGGTTTTTCATACAGAATGGATGAAACCCGATAAGTTGCTAGTTTCCTACTTTCTCTCCTGGCATATTCTCTTACCACTTCTGATATGCTTGAAAGATTCTTGTGGACGGAGCGGTATATGGACCTCTTTTTTTAGCATGGATCTGAGGCAGCCTTTAGTCCTAGCATACTGGCTAGTTTTTTTGCGCATAGTTTTGAATTTATGACAGAGAAAAGGGTTCGGCTACAACAGCACTCACATACCGTGAGCGCTGATTATTGATCTTTGGCTGGAAATATTCAGACATTGCATACAATTTAAATGTAAAATTTCACATCACACTGTTGAAATAAATTAGTTTAAAATTACCACAGTCTAGACATTATCTGTGGAAGCAAAAATGGGTTTGAGCCATATTAATCTCTGTAATCTCTTTAAAAACCATATTTTGAAGACAAATATATTTTAAGTATCATAGTAATTTGGTGAACTTTATGTAATTGTAAATTTTCTTTTAAAATATAAGGTCAGTTGTGTAGATAATTAGGAACGAAACAGACTGTAGGAAAACAAAGCTGGGAGGCAGGGCCGGCATATAGCATACTTGTTAAGCATCTAACCCATAACCGAACGGTTGCAAGATCAAATTCCAGAGCCGTATGTGTCCCCAAGTCGTTCTGTCATTACAGTGTCAAGTTTATCATGATACCTAGATGGCCAAATAAAATACAGATTGTGATTTTTATGATTATGTATGTATTGCCAATAGATATTACTATGATTTTATTCCAATTCAGTATTTAAAAAATATTGTTGACCATAGGCATGCTGTTGAGGGAAAAGTGAGGGCCATGACAAAATTTGTTATAATCAGTCATGAAAATGTACTGGAATAATATTGGGTCCCTATTTAAACAGACAATAAAGAACAAACTATGAAGGAAGAAAGCTATGTTTGGGTCTAGGTGATGCAAAATATATTTAAAAAACTGATATATAACTGTTTTTTTCCCCACTCCCAAATATCAAGACTGCAAGAGGTGTGTAGACTTTCAGTAGTGACTTTTAATAAGTAATCAAACTATTATACCTCTCAGCTTTAAGTGAATTCTCTGAGTTGTAAACTGAATGTAACTGTATCATGTTATCCCTGGTTTAACCCCCAGCACTCTGTCCTATTCCTGTTTTCCCTTCCTTTTCCAGCCAGCACTAAGGCAGTGGTAGAGGAGTCCAGCAAGCTGGCAGAATGTGTCGGCAAGACCCGAAGCCTTCTTAAGAAGGTCCTGTCAGAAGGCATGGACAACTGCCTGACCAAGCTGGACAATGACCCGCAGGGCTACTTGTCCCAGCCGCTCACCCTGTTGGAAGCCGTGTTGCAGGAGTGCCACAATACCTTCACCGCCTGCTTCCATTCCTTCTACCCCACACCTGCGTTGCAGTGGGCCTGCCTCTGTGACCTGCTCAACTGCCTGGACCAGGTGGGTCAAAAGGAGAGGGAACTCTGTGGACCTAGTGTGTGGACTCCTGGTTCAAATCCCATATGGACCATATGGACTGTACATTGAAAGGCAATTAAGCAGAATGTTTTGTTTTCATTTATTTTTCAAAAAGCTTGCAAGGTTTTTTTTATCCTTAGGCACCTGTAAAAAAGAACTGGTAAGAACACAGGAAATACTATACTTTTTTGTAACAAAGTTTAGGATGTTACGAGAATCGATAATTTGTTATTCGGTTAAAAATTTAAAAAACAGTTCTGATGTCCGTTTTTCACACTTTCAGTGGTATCAGTTTTCATAAATGCATATGTCATACTTCTGCAAAAAGGACGGAAAAAAGTCACCATCATCATAAGTGCCGCACCTCAGCAATCCACGCTAGTCGTAGAATATGTACTGTGCAGTGTAGAGATACTTTGCCTCTGGGGCAAATGCCCTAGGTAAACACCCAAGAGTTCACAGTCAGTGGGCCTCTAGGAAAGGCATAACAGTGTTTTCCCTGTATCGCCTCTGTGTGTCAGCAAAAACATGATTTTGCGCTCATACATAAAATGCCAGTGAAAGACTGCAGCACATGTGGCAATAAGAGGAAACTTTTAACATATTGGCAGTGTTGATAGATGGGGAGATTTCCCTTTAATTGGGCTATTTTTAATGGGGTTTGGTGGGTCGATTTACAGATAGGGTAGTATATATGGAATATTAAACATGTCAAAACTCTGCAAGTGTGTCACAAAATTTGTGGCCATGTATTCAGGGCCGTGGTCGCAAGTCTGATGCTCAAATCTGTAATTACATTTTCCAAGCTTGTACACTTACAGATGTCACTCATCTAATTACAGCGTTTTCTTATCGTGGAAAGATCAGGTAGATTGTGTCAACATGCGGTAGATTGCGTCAAGCTTTGATTGCACTATTCCAAACACATGGGAGAGCTAGAATGCTGAAAATACTATTAGTTCTCGAAAATCGTTTCATCAGGTCAAAGTTGCGATTTTCAGATGCTCATAACTCGGGCTCTGATTGCCCTAGAGACATAAAACTATCATATGATGCATGAGCAGTGCTGGACAACTTCACCAGAGGCCGTTTTCATTTTCACCATACCAGATTTTCTGCCATTTTGAATGTTCTTAAACAGTCTAAAAAGTTTTCACCAATTTTGTCCAGATCAAATTTTGATCTGCAAAATCGTTTTTCTGTAACACCCAATCAAATATGGCGATGAGGGCGTATGTCAGCAACCGTTTGTCTGATAGTCACCAGACTTGGTATCCATATTTGCCTGATCTAAATAATTTGAGCCAGATCACAATTATTTTTATAGACAACGATCTTTTTGCACAATATTTTGATTCCAAAATCATGTTTCCTATCTGAATTAGGGATTGTTCGAAATGTTTCAACAAATAGCCTACTATGCAAATTATGTCGGTTTTCATAGGATGTCAGATAATTTACTGAAACTCGTTTGCTTCTAAATTTCATTATGTTTAAATCTAGTTTATAATTGTTTTGCAATGCACCATAATGTAGCCTAATTTCGGCAACATTATTATTTAATAGACAAACACGTTTCAGTTGCATCTGATCGACCAAAGGAAACACTCCATTGTGTAAAATATTTAACTAATAGTGTAAGTCTGAAATTTTGTCATTTCCAACCATATTTCCTGATTAGATAATGCACATTAAGATGTATGAATGTAAATATATGTTGTCCCATTGCAATTTTAACGTTGAAACACGTTTTGTGAGGAAGGCTATTTCAAATAACTAGGCTATTTCAAATAACTACGCTTTTCTGTGGTCTTGTTGCTGGCCTCAGTTGCACCATCGCTTGTTTTTTTTTTCAATACAGCCCAGGGATGTCTGCTTCGCCTTCAATATTTCTGAGTCATATGTTGGAGCTCCTGCGGGAGTGTGCGGCTTTTGAATCTGGCGCCACGCTTAGTCACATGACCAAACACTCAGTAATGTCTTACTGTAAGAGTGAGGGGAGGCTCGCTGTTTTCTTGGTAACAGCATTTACACAATATTAGGCTATTTAATATGCTGTTAATCTATTTATTTATTAATTTTGCATATTTCCCTCCGGACATTTTGGCCATTGATATTTTCTTCTGCCGGACAACTACACCTGATACCGGCGAAATGCTGGCATTTGCCAGCTGACGTAAACCCTGCAGTGAATAGAAAAATCTATAAACAATCTGGATAACATGGTCATCGACCCTGTTTGAAAAACAGTGAAGAAGTGTAAGAATAGAATTATTGCCCTGCAGTATAAAAGATGATGTAACTGTGCAATGTTCTGTAATATTTAAGTGTATACACAACTCAACACCAACAGCCTACATAACCCCTCCATCCCAATTAAAAGGTATAAATATTTGCATTATTAACTGCTGTCTATAATACCATGCAGTATTAGGGAGTAGTACCACCAGTAGTAGGGAGGAAGCATGCGTGAACAGTAACTTTCGTCTTACATTGCAGACTGCAAAAATGGTTAGAAAGCTTGGTAGGCTGCTGCTGTTTGACTTGACATTAAAAATAACTTGTTTTTAATCTTGGTGCTGAGCTAGTGTCTAACAGCGTAATTCATGTAGGTGCTTTAATGAAGCCACATAGAAGGCATGACTAAAGTTGAAAACTATGACGAGACCTCAGCCAAGCTGCAGAAAAACAAAAGGTTAA
>JACXGI010006220.1:30993-43167 GCA_016801175.1 Esox masquinongy | reverse complement strand
GGGGGCAGTCACTGGCTGGAAGGCTGAAACCATCAGCAGTACGGGGGCAGTCACTGGCTGGAAGGCTGAAACCATCAGCAGTAGCCCCAACGTGCCAATTATCCTGATTACTAAATGCTCCGAGGGTCTGCCCTGACCCGCTCTGCCTCTCCTCTCCCTGCCCTCCCACTCCGTTTGATCTGTCACAGAAAGCAGGCAGGGCCCTTCAGCTAGCCAGCCAAGGCTAGGGCGCACACAGCTACAGCCACGCATAATCCCACAGAGATAAACCCCCCTCCAACGGCAGGCTATCTTTCAAAAAGGGCCTTCGCCGGCTTGGAGCCCAAGGTGGTGTGGAGGAGGAAGGCCTTCTGAGATGAAGCTGCAGAGGCTGTGGTTCAATGAGCCCCTCCTACTCCTCCTCCGCACGGCCCCATCCCTCTAGACCCTGGCTCTGCCTGAGCACCGGTTAACCCTGTGGCACCCGGAGGAGGGAAGACCTAGATAATGACATGCTATATGTCATCCCGCCACTGTGGCTTAGAAAGGCCCGGCACGGACGGACCCATGTATATGCACTCGTGAGTCTTACGGAAAATGTAATTCTATCATACTAGCATGGGCTAGGCGTCCATCATCCCGAGCTGGAGCCTAGACATCCTAAAATGGGGGCGACAGCGGATAGGATATGTTGCAGCAAAATTAGCCGCACTTTATTCAGAGTTCAGGGACGGAGATTTGGGGAGGTTGTGACCACAGAAAAGGCCTCGTATCCCATCAGCATGATACTGGAAAAGTCTTCTGGTACTAACAATCCCATTTGCTGACCAATGGTAAAACTGCCTATTTTCATTGATAAAATGGAATTATACATCCGACACGTTTGGACTGTTTAACTCAAACCACACTGTTATCCTCAATACACTGAAAAATTGTCTGGGCTGTAAATTGACATTAAATTAATCAACCTAAAGGTCAACCGGTCGAGACGATAACGCCCATTGTGGAGCCCAAAGCTTTATACTGTATTAAGATTTAAGCTTGAACAAATCTGTGCAGGTCCGGACAGAAGAGAACAGTGCTTAGGCGTCCAGTCCTAAAACCCGCTGTCTCAACACACAAAAACAGCTTCCCTGAAGTGAAAGACAGAAGATGACAGGCCCGGCTAGAAGAGATAACCGCCTGGAAGGGTGCTCAGAGACATTCCTCCGGAGGTGACAGGTCTGACAGACCAAGAGAAGAAAGACTATTGGTCCCCATGCTAAGTCCTCAGGACCGGGGTGGTCAGCCTGAGTTTCAGCCACAGTGACGTTGGAGGGCAAGGAGGGAATTACAGTCCAGACAGGTTTCTTTCCAACATACCATATCTGTTCAATTGTCCAACGATTACATATCTTTTCAAATGTACTGTCAATATTTAAGACATCAAAACATGAGAAGGAATACACAATAGCTTAACAGATATTATAACATTTATTAAGAGTTTACAGACTCTTCTGTCCCTTAAGATAATCTCCTTACTCTCTAAAAAACAAGGTAAGAGCATAACAGTTCGGTCAGAATTGCACCCAAATTCTACAGCACGACAGCCAGCCTTATCCAATACTGCCGTTAGATAGAAGGCCCAATGCTAACCTGTCCCCATGGGAAATGTTAACCTGTCCCTGTGGGAAACCGCTGACACCAACGGCTGCACAAACTGCCTCAAGTCTGCCTCAAGTCTCCCTTTGATTCAGGAGCCAAAAATAAGGGGATTTGGAATCTGGTGTATCTTCTGTAAAGCTGTCCAACTATTTAAACTAGACTGAAAGAAAAAAAAAGATGCCAGAAACAGAACTGCGCCAGGCAAATTAAGCTGTTGAAACAAGATCAACGTACAGTTTCTCAGCGTGAAACGTTACGGAGGCTAACTTGCTGAACAAGTGCAAGTCTACTGCTTGGTCTAAGAGCTTCGCCAGCCTTTCAACGACTTCCACAAACACTGTTAGCGTATTCATTTAAGGCTCAAGGTTCTGATTAAAAATCGTGTTATCTTAAGGGGAAAACGCAAAAGACGTTTGCAGACGCACTGAGGTGTGTAATGATGAAAGTCACAGTTTTTGTTTCCCAGTTAGTGATCACCTTTTCAGAGCTCTACTACATTTAAGGATGAATAGTTGGAATATTTTCAAATCCTGGGATAGGATTTCTTTTTACAGGGGTATGTGAACAGTGTTATGGATGTAACACATCTTAGGCTATTTGAACCCATTGTGGGAAAGTTAAATGATTAGCCATTCATTTATAAACCCTAGTTTGATGGCAGAGGTTACATAATGATCACAGTTGCATGTATAAAGCCTTTTAACACACATTCCGCACACACAAACCTCTGCTCAATCTACAACACGACAAGACTGCCAAAAACACCATCAGCTCCGTGATCAAGGATATTTGACTAGAGTCCACATTCTCTAAGACAATTTAAAAAATGATAATAATGACAGACCTCACAGCCAAGATGTGGCTTCTGAATATATTCTTAAATGAGATTTATTTTACACCTCAGAACAGAAAAGGATGGGGATCGGGGACGTGGTACATTGGGAATGTATTCACAACTGTAGTTTACATTTTTTGGTGTAAGCTCAGAGAAAATGTTAATACAGTCATAATAATTGCACTTCATAAATCTCTACTGTTATCCGTGACAAAGCCCTAGCTCTCGCCAGTTAATAAATTCAATTTACCAGTGAAATTTGACTGACAAAGGAAATGCTAATTTAGGACCAGAGGACTGCTACACTTGCTGCACTCATCCAATGTTTCTTTTTTCTCTGTTCACTAGAGTCCCACAAGGCATTAGACATCTCAGTAATTTAAGTGCAGTACATTCAAGGGAAACTCACAGTCAATAAATATTTCAACGTTCTGAATCCTAAAGTCAATGAATGACCTGGGCCATTGCATGTCAACCATGACCTGGGCCATTGCATGTTAACCATGGGCTGAAATGGACCAGGAAAAAGCAGTGAGCCTTGTCTCATCTCACATCACTTGAGAGGACAGGGCATGATTGTTTCACGTTGATCTTGTTTTTGGGGTATGGGGCACGTAAGTGTGCCCTGGACAGACTCCATTTGGTCCCAGCACCCACTACATCTACAGTCTATGATGATTCCCAGAAGTGAAAGGGAAATTACACTTCTACCTTAATTCTAAAAGGGAAGCATGAGTGGAGGAGCATCATGACGGAATTAAGTCAAATGCCCTCCTGTAGAAATAAAGCTGATTCAGCCTAATTTTCAGATTCCTAAACTCTGGGTTTCATTGTTTTCGGGAGCTGGTGGGTCTTAGGAACAAACATCTCCTCATTATCACACTTTTAAAAAGTCTGGGGATTAAAATAAATATAAACTAAAACACACAGAGGTCTTGATGGACAACCTTTCAGTCATAACAATAATTCAGAGTGACATTTCTCATCTTTTTTTGCAACATTATCTTTTTAGCAAGTGTTTTCAACATGTTTTGCAGATTCCAGTGTTGGTTAGAGCAGAAATCTCTCTGGTTGGGTCCTTACAGAACCAAAATCGCAACTATGCTGTACACCAGGACATCAGAGACCGCATGTCAGCTTGAGGAGGAATAACAAAAAAAAAAACAATAAACCCAAAATGAAACAATAAAAAAGCATTTTAGACACGTTTCCCCTTAGCAGCCAATGCATGTCATATAACCTACAAATATAGAAAACAACAAAAATAGGTTCAAGTTTTCAAGTTTCTTAAATATACAGTATCACATTCAAACTATCCAATTTTAAACTCCAAAGTTAACAGGGTTTTAAAACTCCAAGCAGTGCATTTTATAGTATCAGTTAAAACAATAATGACTAATATTTTTATTCATTTTTCATTCAACATTTTGATTCTTGCACATCACACCAAAGTTATGACCTTCTTAGTAAATATTGTGTTTGCGTGTGTGTGTGTGTGTGTGTGTTTATTTTGGAATTTAGAAAGCAGCCCTACAGTTTCACCCTTTGGGGCCTCTGCTGTGACTATATCTCCCCAGTGGCTTTGTATTTGGATGGGGGAAGAATAGAGATGGCTGTATGCACTTCATATAATTCAATGATTCTAACCAAAAGGTTTAATTAACTTAAAAAAATAAACTTAAAAAACAACAATTAAAAGAAAAACAAAATCAAACCAAAATTCCTGTTGGCAAACCACACCATTCAGCCTCTGGAGAATCTTCTGTCCGGCTCCCAAAACCACTGAAATCCCTTTTTCCCCCCTACTGATATATAACCACTGTGGGTTGGGAGGACGAGACCATCGTGTCACCAAAACACAGCCTCCACCCTGAACCCCCGTTTCCCTCCGTGGGGCCCCAGTCAGCACCGACCTGTACATCCCCCAGGAAACCAAGGTCTTCCCCTCAGCTTTCACTTTGATCCAGATCACGCATCGTTCACTTGCTTATTCCCAAGCCTTAGCCATCGCTCCCCCCCCCCACCACCACCACCACCACCACCACCCTTCGCTCTATCTGTAAACCGGGAGGCGGATGTGTGCGTGCTGGTGGTCCAGCAGTCTCGGCACCGACACGGTCTCGTAGCCTTTGCCCAGCATCTGCTCCTTGATGCAGGGCGGGTGGATGTCGTTGATCAGGTACTCCAGGGACTGCAGGCTGCTGCTCAGCACCGACGTGTTGCACGGCTGGCTCTTACTGGGCAGACCGCAGCACGGGCCCGCCCCACTCCCAGTGTCCACGGCGGGGTGCGGGTGGTGCGGGGGGTGGTGGTGGTGGTGGTGGTGGTGGTGCGGGTAGCCCATCTCCCTGTGCCCCCCCGTAGCCGGCCCCCCGTTGGAGGTCCCCAGGAGCTCCTGGTGGGGGTTGTAACAGTCACTGTCGGGGGTGACCAGCACGCTGTTCCACGGCGGCGCGAAGTACTGGCCCACGGAGAAGTTGCCGTGCATGCCCACGCAGTTCAGGGGGGAGGAGCTGACCTTGTCTGGGCAGCCCATGCCCCCACCGCTGCCCCCGCCCGCCGTCAGGTGGTAGGGCCTGGAGGAGGAGGAGGACACCTGGGCCTGGGCCATGATGCCGCCTCCCCCCGGGGCCCCGCAGCTTTCGGGGGACTTGCTGACGGCCCCACCACCGCCACTACCCCCGCTGTACATGCGCAGGACCGCCTGCTGCTGCTGCTGCTTCCGCCACAGGATGTAGTCCACGCCGTCCGAATACAGCCCGGCCTTCATGGCCTCGCCGCTGTGGGCCGCCAGGGGCAGCCCCGCCGCCGTGTACACCGGGTTCGGCGCCATTCCCGCCACGTAGCCGCCGCCCGAGGAGCCGGACGACCCCCCCATCACGCCTACCGCGCCCTGCTTGGAGGGGCTTGGGTTGGTGGAGGCGCCGGCGCCCTGGCACACCTGCTGAAGAGCCTGGGCCTGGCAGTGCTGGTTGATCTGATAGATGATACTCTGGATGGAGGGCAGGTTGGACTGGGGGAGGAGCTGGGCCAGGCCACGGCCCCCCGTCACAGGGATCACGGAGCCGGCCACCGTGACGTTGGGGGGCACGGAGCGGGAGAGGCAGGGCGCCTCGGGGGGCTTCGAGGGCCCCGTGTGGTACACCATCTGGCCGGCGCCATTGGATAAAGTGCTACTGCTGGGGGGCGGGTACGGGGCCACAGCTATTTGGGCTGGGGAGAGCTTAGTCCGCCGGCCTTCCAAGTTCTTGAGGACGCCCTTAGTTGGGGCGAAGGGGGAGGAAGAGGAGGAGGCCTTGACAATGGCCAGGAGGCCTGTATATCCTCCTGTGTGAAAGTGTGGGTAGGGGCTATAGCGCTGGCTCCCTGTGGTGTCAAAGCCATTCACAGTCCGGTTAAGGTGCTTGTGCTGGGGGACCCTGATGTTGGTGGGGAAGATCTTGATGGAGAGCGGGCTGCTCTGCGTCTTCTGGGCATAGGCATCGAGCTCCGCCACGCTGGGGTAGCGGGGGGAATGCATGGGAACCGCCGACTCACCTGCAAGAGAAGCAGAGGGACAGACGGGGTAGTGAGTACACAGCTTGACAACACAGGACCACTCAGTAAGCCAGCTCAGGTGAAACAATGGCACCACTTAAATGACACCGTGTTGAATAACTAGAGATTACTGACTCCTGACATAAAAACAAATAAACTGCTAGGATAAAAAAAGAGGCATATTGTCAACCAGGACTGACAGTAATTGAACTCCCTTCCCACCCTCCTTAGCACAATCTGCTATCTAATTTCTACCCCTTACTGTGAAAGTAGATCCCTCGACGAATGGATCGCAAAAAAAAAAATATATATCTGAGGAAGGCTAGCACCTTAGGCACTGTTAAATCAGTTCTTTGTGAAATTAATTCGGACTCTCTTTAGCATCGAACTGGGTTAGCCTTGGATATGTGGGTGGGGGGAAGGAGGGAGGGGATAGAAGCATGTAATTGCAGTCGCACAGATTTATAAGTAGCATCACTTACTGGGTCTTACCCGTGGCCACGCAACTTCCTCAATAATTTGATTCAGGACTACATGGAGACGGAGTGATGGAAACCCTAACTAAAACCCCAATTAACCATCAGTGGGGAATTCTTAACCTTATTTTAGGGCGAGCTACATAATGTGAAAAACGAGTCACATTTAATACCCAATGCTGTAACCTGCTGTGGGGCTGAAGAATGGACATAATAAAGCGAAACCGAATAAATGTGAATTTAAAACTTCTAAAATGTAAAGTTTAGAGCAGAGTTGGCACAGCTTAAACAGAATTGTAATTACTGTCATTTCAGTATAGGGGTGAATATTTGGCCAGGTCCGTACATATCTACATGGTTGTTACGAGACAGTTATAACAAAGCTTCTGTTCCACAAATAAATGGTGCTTGTGATTGGAGGTATACTACCTGCCGTTCCAACAACCAAATTCAATTCCACAATGCCTTAGTCAGGTCACACAGACTATGTTTATTGAAAAATGTCAGGAAAGCAGGAAAAAGTCAGTGTGGAGGTGAGGTGCCATGCCCAGATAGGATTTAAACAACATTATTCAGGCAATTTCATGGCTGCTTAACTACATGCACAAAAAGGAGGGGAGGAGGGCAAAAGAACTCAATTTACCAGCAATAAATCAACTGCCATCAATGACTTGCAACCCCTTTGAAAATGACATTTGCATGCAAAAGCAAACAAAATATGGCACACAAATAATTAGAGACGTGCTGAAAACGAGCTAGAAACGTGCTAGTCAGCGAACATCATGGCTACTGGAAGAATTTAGAGGGTAGAGGCTGTGCAAGCGGGACTCACTCCATTTCATTTCCTATCACAAAGTCATTTTAAAGAGACTGCACAGCCAAGCAGTCCCAACTCTCATTCCTCGACTCCCATTACTGATAGCATGGGGAGTTCATTTCTACTATCCAATGGGCCTCCAACTGTGAAAATGATTAAATCTACAAGATCCATATCATAAAAGAAATACAGCATATTGGTAGGGAAGTAATAGCATTCGTGTCTGTGAATTTTCCATGCCAAATGGAAGCAGAGGATCTACCAGACAGTGGACAGCAGGACAGGGGCTGTCTTGTCTGGGGCACAGCCCCCCTAGCCAACGCTTCCTGGTGACAGCACACTTTGATGTTCCCACAAGCAAGGGAAACTGACAGAAGATTCATTTCATTTGCTCCAAAGAGAAAAAACACGATCATTTCAAAGGCCATCGCTCCATTCGCTGGTCTACATGCAAATGAAACGGCAGCAGTTTTTTTTCTGATCTCCTTTACAACGAGGGGTAAAAAAAATAAATAAGGAGAGATAGAGTGTATATCAATGGCCTTGCCCTCCCTCCCTGCTGCAACATGCCCATCATTCCCCCTAATTACTGCCACATGAGAAAAAAGAGGGAAAAAAGCGTATCAAAACAGCCAGGAAATTCATTAAAGGGTGGTTAATTCCTATTCCTTCCCAGTGGCTGGGTCCATATTTTCCATGCCTGACTATGCCATGGTGTCTGTCCTCCTGCCGTGAGACACGCCCCGCTACTTCCTCCGCGTCTCCCCGGCCCCCCCTGTTGTTTGTCAACAGGCAGAGCCACTGGCGAGCGACCTGACATCAAAGGGTTTCACACTTCACAGGCCACAGGGATTAGTGGTCTTTCAGGCCCCACAAAACCCCTCTCAGCCACACAAAGGCTTCCGGTTATTAGAGCCCGCGCTCTGGCACTGTGGAAGAACAGCAGGGGGTGGAGGAGAAGGCAAATGAGCGCCCCGTGCACTTTCTAATTGTAGTTACCTTCAATATTCTGTCCGTCGCAGATTTTATTACAGAATTGATAAAGGAACGAACGAACACACACAAACACACACACTTTGATAGTGGCGTTTCATGTGCTCTGGCCTGGTCATCTCCTCTTCTCTTCGTCCAGCAACAGCAGTAGTTGAAGATATATGTCAGCTAAGGGCGTGGTGGGGTTGAAAGGAGAGCGCGCGGCTGTGTTCGGGCCAGCCCTGGAACGCTGTGTGACTTACTGGCTGGGGCTGCGGGGGAGCACAGCGCTCAGCAGCGGGTGTACAGATGGTGCAGCCTGATAAACACCCTCAGAGGTGCCTGTCGTTGCCTCCTCTGAGCTCCCCCAGCTCCTCCTCACAGAGATAGGAGTTTTCTGTGCGCGCACGCGTGCCCGTGCACGCACACGCGTGCCCGTGCACGCACACGCGTGCCCGTGCACGCACACGCGCGCGCGTGCACACACAGAGGAAGCTCCAGCTGTGAATGTGTGTTTCACTCGCCATGGGTGGAGTTCTGCTGTGCTCGGTGCTCTGTGTGAAAATGTAGGGCAGGACAACAACAGGTGCCCGCGCGACGACAGCCTGTGATGTCTCCGATGCTAAATGCTTCACACTCACTTCGTTTCAACACACGACAGCCTTGCACGGATTAATTATTTCCCCTGGCGATGAGAGAAGACACTTTATTTTTTATTTTTCTTGTCTTCAAAACAATTGGCATGAGGCAAAGCTGAAAAAGCGTCACAACAAAAAAAAGCGAAGAGAATAAACAAATACACGGGAAAGCCCTTACACAGGTGTGTAACGAAACGTATCACAATCCTGCCTCACACTTGAAAAGGTACAGAGGAGGATGTTGGGAGTAGGATTGTGATTCCTGGTGAGACGTGGTGATATTAAACATTAGTCACATTACAGTCTATGGTTCAAGAGGATCAAAACTACAATGTATGGGTTCAAAGTGACAGATCTACAAATAATAATTTGTCGTTATTTATGATTCAAGGTGATTTGTAGATCAGTCCATTGGCAGAGGCCTGCAGTGGTTTTGATCCCCTTGAACACAGCCATCACTACAAGTTGCTTTTCACCAAACAAACATTAGTATGACACTGTCACATGGCAGTTGTAGAGGCAGGAAAGACAATGCATTGAATGTGGTTTTGGCATTTTGAAAATGTAAAACTAAGCACTTCTCCCATTAATTCCTAATATTAATTGATGGACTTTTTATAAAGGTTTTCTAGATAACCAAATCACTTTACATGAAAGGGGGTAGCTCAGCTCGTCCACCACCAACATGCAGCACTCACCTAGCTGATCAATTTTAACCATTTGTGCTGGAATCACCACAGACCAGCCATGAGGAGGGGGTGTGAGGAGGGATGTATGCCCCTTGGTTGCAGTGTCAGCACTAGTTCACCACACCAGCATCACATGATCTCAGTGCTGTTTAAAAAAACTCCTTGACTTTTTATCCATGTATTACCTCACATTGTTCTAAACTTTTGAAGAAACGGTTCCTGAGATTTGTTAACCTTTTTGCTGATTAGACTATAACCAGCACGTTGTTAAAATGCTTATTCTAAAATAATTGCTGTGTCACTTTCTTGGAACCATAATCGCAGAAAAAGGGGCTGGCTTGTTGATTTCTTATAGAGAAGTCATTCAACCACTATCCCACAATACTCAATTGCCTGTACAGTGCAGGAGTGAAGATAAAAGTGTCATTTCTGTCACCATATAGCTGTTGGTGCTAAGAGCTGGGCAGGGCTCCCGCGCCACGAAGAGGAGATGGCAGGGATGCAATTAACAGGCTGACCTTCCTTCTTAATCACCCAGCGCCTGGCACACACAATGCCCATGTGTCAGAGCGGGCACATCTCGAAATGCCAATGCTCATTAGTGCCACACACCTGAGGGAGAAGGGAGAGACTGTGTGTGTGTGTGTGTGTGTGTGTGTGTGTGTGTGTTACCACTGCACACATATAGAGGCATGGTAGAGACGAGGAGCAACCAAGATAGAAATCAAATTGCAGAGAGCTTATCTGAAACAGAATGAAGAAGAATTATGATGAAACACAGAACAGATGTGGATTTGACTCTTGGACGGAGCTTTCGAAGCACATCGTCCTTTGTGTGTCCTGTGCCGTGTTTAGGGGTGGGGTGTGTGTGTGTCCTGTGCCGTGTTTAGGGGTGGGGTGTGTGTGTGTCGCCCAATCCTGAACACTCAATTAACACTCCCCTAATTAGCCAGCGGTACTCTGAATTCTGATGAACTCAATTTGTTTGGCGGAGGGAAATGTGAGGGTGGGGGAGGGGCAATGAGGTTCACTGGCAAAAAACAGCAATAAAAAGAGACCCAGGAACTGGATCAGACTGTAATACATCCATTGCATTTGGTGCGCTTCTTCCGAGTGAAGGGTCAAATTGTGGTGATCCCAAAAAGCACCGGCAACGGAGCGAGGAGGAGGGCATGGAGGTTAGAAATAAAAAGAGGAAAGCAGAACGGGAGAGACAGGCAGCAAGACATAGCCAGAGGTTATGATAGAATAGACATGGGGGAGGAGTGAGGGGTTGTGACAGAATAACAGAGAGGAAGCCAGGTGGGAGGAGTCATGGGTGGTGATAGAAAAGGAGAGACGGGAATAAGAAGAGGAATTAGAAGTTGTGATAGGAGGGAGCCAGACGGGGGAGGAGTCAGGGGTTTTGATAGGGCAGTATCAAATTCCAAGGAGTATGAAACTGCTTTGTATTCTAATTATTCCGAGAAATAAGCTGGAAAGAATTGCCTGAATCCTCTCCCTGCATACATTTATTGGATCTCCAAACGTTCTAAAATCCTGAGCAGGTTGGAGACATTTCCAGTTATTGGTGAACCCAACGGGTAACATGATAGAATCCAGTGTTTTCTCACTGTCAGCCACAATTTAGTATCACTGTGGTGTTTTCTTAATTACCCATCAATCAAACCCCTTATTTTTCTTTCTTTCTGTTTGCAATTATGTCTTCACAGAACGATGACCTTACATGCATATGTTTTTAACCAAATAAACAGAGACTGTGAGGATGAGAGATTATGACAGAAACTAATTCCTATGAGAGAGCGAGACAAAAAGATAGACACTGAGAGAGAGAGAGAGAGAGATAGACACAGAGAGAGAGAGAAAGAGCGACAGAGAGAGAGAGATAGACACAGAGAGGTAGTGAGCTGGAGAGATAGACACAGAAAGACAGATAGACACAGAAAGGGAGTGAGACAGACAGATAGACAAAGAGAGAAAGGCAGAGAGATAGACACAGGGGGAAAGACAGACAAAGACACAGAGAGAGGGCGAGACAGAGAAAGACAGGGGGAGAGAGACAGTGAGAGAGCAAGAGAGATGAAAGAGGGATGAAAGAAGACACGAGGCCAGACACAGTGTAACATCCACCAGGTTCACCGGGACCTTTCCTCCAGAGACGAGGAGCCTCTGTTAAATGTGCATGAGCTGTCAGCACTGCTGAGGCCCACAGAGGACATTAGTGGGAGCAGCCCAATCGCCCAGCACCCACTACAGTTCATATAAACCACACTGTTTTTAGGTCATGCCATGCAAATCTATTTTTTTCCACCATCTTGCTGCATATTCAATCTGTCCTTCCTCCTCGGAGTGACCTTTCCACCTGACTGTTATGGAGCTATTCAAGTTAATAACTAATGGGCAGAACGGCCTTCCATGCCCGAATCACTTATTTTGGAAAAAGTTGGACTTGTTCATTTGAAAATGCATTGTTGCGACGGAACCTCCATGACCTGGGTCTATTGTTGGCTTTTGGGCCAGATAGGATCAGGGTCTATGACATCCGCACCCCCCTCCACCACACCACACCCCCCCCCCCCCCCCCCCC